>JAOYNC020000008.1:328644-367279 GCA_025802115.2 Bertia moriformis
GCCTCGGCCAGATCATGCGCGCCCTCGCGGTCGGCAGCCCGAACGCGGCCGCGGCGCGTGACCGGCTTGGCGCCCTGGCCGCGCTGGCCGAGCTCGACGACCTCTGCGACGTGGCGGGCCCACAGGAGCTGGACGAGGTACTGGCCCGGTTCGAGGGCCGGAATGAGGGGTGGATGAACCGGGGCAGATACGACGACGTGCACCGAATCCTCTCCTGCCGCCAAACCAGCCTCGCCATGGTTGCCCGCCGGCCGGGATTGCTGACTCACGCCCACGCCGCCGGTGCCGCCGGGCTCGGAGCATCCGAGGCGAAGCGAGCCGAGATCAGGGCCATGATCGTCGCTTCCGACGTATACCGCTTCCACGGAGCCATGGAGGAAGCTGTCAACCTGGCGACCGGCCTGGACGGGCTGATCCCGGCCTGTGCTCAGCTCGGTCTCCACGTCGAGGCCGCGGTCCGGACCGCGGTCGCGGACGCCCTCTGGGACTATGGGGAGACCCGGTCCTCGGTCCGGATCCTTCAGAGCGTGGCGGCATCCCAGCACTCGCAGTCCCCCCAGGCCATCCCCGTCAGTCGAGCCGGGGTCCTATCGACCATCGGGCATCGCGTCTCCCTCGCCCGGCTGGAGAAGGCAGATGACATCCTCCGGGTCTGGCTCCGGCCCGCGCTTGACGCGCTCGCGGGCGAGCGCGAAGGCCGCGAGCCCGGCCGGGTCTATCATCGGTTCGCCGCCTTCTGCGACCGCCAGCTGCAGAGCCCGGACGGGATCGAGGACTTGGCCCGGCTGCAGCGGCTCCGCAAGGACAAGGCCGACGACGTAGCCCGTCTCAAGGAGGCGTACCGCCGCCTCACTGGTCCCACGGAAGAGCGCCGCCGCTGGCGAGCCCACCACCTCGACCCGGCTCTCCGGTGGCTCCGCCTCGACGAGGAAGAGCTACGCCGGGCTCGGCTGGCCCGGGCCGAGTTCGCGCGCCAGTCACTGGCCAACTACTTGCTCGCGCTTGCCGCGTCGGATGAGCACGACAAGGATGCGCTCCGCTTCACCTCCCTCTGGATGCAGCAGATGCAGCAACAGAGATCATCCGCTGTGGGGGAGGAGGACGACACTGCCCTGCACGACGAGCTGGCGACGCCCCTGGCCCGGGTCCCGACCGGCAAGTTCGCCGGACTGATGAACCAGCTCTCATCCCGGCTTCAGGACCGACCGACCCGGTTCCAGGCCCTGCTCGCCAGCCTGGTCGAGCGCGTGTGCGCGGACCATCCCTTCCACGCCATGTACCAGATATGGACCGGGCACAAGGCCCGGCCTGCCCATCCGGAGGACACGGTCGCAGTGCTGCGGCAGCGCGCGATGGCCGCCATTGCCGAGCGGCTGAGGGCCCGAGGCGGCCGGGTCGCGGCCACCTGGCAGGCCATCGACCGGCTGAGCCACAAGTACGTCGCGCTCGCGGCGGAGCAGCCGGGGGGCGGCAGCGGCGGTGCCAAGCTCCGGCAGGGCTCCAAGATCGGACTTGACAAGTCGCACGCCATGCAGGTGCTTGCCGCCGGCATCGCCAAGTATCCGATTCCGCCCCCTACCATGCAGATAGACGTCCGCGCCGACCCGGACTATTACTACTCCGGAGCGGTTCCGACCATGGCCCAGGTCGAGCCCACATTCACGATCGCGGGCGGCGTGAGCGCGCCCAAGATCCTGACCGTGATCGGGTCCGATGGCCGGCCCTACCGGCAGCTGCTCAAGTGGAGCAAGAGCGATGATCTGCGGCAAGACGCAATCATGGAGCAAGTATTTGGGGAGGCCTCGGCCCTGCTGCGGCTGCACCGGGCCGCCCAGCAGCGGGGGCTGCGAATCCGCACCTACAAGGTCCTGCCCCTGACGGCGACCGCGGGCCTGATAGAGTTCGTGGCCGACACGGTACCGCTGCACGAATTCCTCCTGCCGGCGCATGAGCGCTACCACCCGCAGGACCTGACCCCGACGGCGTGCCGGCGCCAGATCGCCGATGCTGACAGCCAGGGCGCCGACGCGCGGGTCCGGGCATACCGGGGTGTCGTGGCCCGGTTCCGGCCCGTGATGCGGTATTTCTTTGTGGAGAGATTTGTCGATCCGGATGACTGGTTCGCGCGCCGGCTCGCGTACGCTCGCACCACGGCCGCCATCTCGATGCTGGGGCACGTGCTCGGGGTCGGGGACCGCCACGGCCACAACATACTGCTCGACGCCCGAACCGGCGAAGTGGTCCACATCGATCTCGGGATCGCTTTCGAGATGGGCCGGGTGCTGCCGATCCCGGAGACGGTCCCGTTCAGGCTCACGCGGGATGTCGTGGACGGGATGGGCATCACCGGGACCGAGGGGGTGTTCCGGCGCTGCTGCGAGTTCACTCTGGACGCGCTCCGAGAGGAGGCCGAGTCTATCATGGCAATCCTCGACGTGCTGCGGTATGATCCGCTCTATCTGTGGTCCATATCGCCGGCGCGGATGCAGAGGCTGCAGAACGCGCGGCGGGAAGAGCAGCAGCAGCAGCAGCAGAACAAGGGCGGCGGAGACGGCGGATCGCCGGCCGTTGCAGGCTCCGCCGATCGGCCGACAGCAGCCGCGTCCAGAAGGAGCTCCCTCCGCGTGGCAGCAAAGCAGCAGGGGAAGATCGACCCGGCCGACATTGAGATAGACGGGGAGGCTGGTGAAGGAGACGAGAGGGAGGAGGATGATGAAGACGGTGATGATGCGAAGCAGAGGCGGCGACAGCAGCGTCAGCAGCAACAGCAACAACAGGAGACAGGCCAAAAGACGTCGGAGGCCGATCGAGCTCTGGAGGTGGTCAGGCGGAAGCTAGCCAAGAGCCTAAGCGTCGAAGCGACAGTGTACGACCTTATCAACCAGGCGCGGGATGAGCGGAACCTCGCATTGCTGTTTTCTGGGTGGGCGGCGTATGCGTAAGGGGGGTTCTTGGCAGTGTCAAGACTGAATAGGATTTATCTCGCTGGATGCGAGGAGGTGGGGTGTATGTCGGAGTTTGGATAGGGCGGAGAGGGTAGAAATGTCAAAAGACGGGGGAATTGAAGTATACGGGTCGTGGTGCTTTGTTTGAGAGCAAGTGGGATATCCACGGGCCATAGTGTGGGGGTCCTGTCCAGTGGGCGCCGCATTTGATCCGAGGGCACTTGAGCGAGGGTGAGGGGTAGGGCTGTAGCTGGTGAGAGCTTGACCAGCCGGTCTGGTCGACCAGCCAGTCCGGTACTTGATCTTCACATGTAGGGGGGGGTTTCAATCTGGGATCCAACTGGATATCCAACTATTCGTGGCTCCATGGAAGGCATCAGATCCCGGGGACCCCAGCCATCCAGCTGGGATCTGATTAGGGATCCTAGTGAGCAGGTAAGCAGGTGCCTGGCTAATAAGGAATTCGAGAGATCGAATCAAGAATAATAGGGCCCAGTATGGATCCTGTTGGGCAACAACAGACTAAGGATCCTCGCATAAGAACTGTCCCGTGGTGGGGACTCTACAGCGGACGGAACTGATTTGAGGGGAATCCTGCCAAGGACCTATTGCCTAATAAGTCTACTTGATGGGGATCTTGATGGATCGGACCAGGCCAGGGCACCTGACGAAGCATCTTACCAGGGACTTGACGAGGCTATGTTGTCTTGAAGCCGTCCATTCATCATACTGGGGCCCCAAGTTGAGGATCAGTCAACCAATCAATCACGGCGGGATGGTGTGGCCAGCTTGCGGTATTCCCCACGTCATTGCAAACATTATTTGTGAGGTTACTCAGACGTCACGCCTAATGAATTTCCCCGAGTCTCGCCAAGGTGGCGATCGTCTGTTCCGTCAATGACGTAAGGCTGCCAGAGATCCCATTCCGCATATCCTAGCGGGGCCGGGATGTCCCGGCCCGCATGACGGGTCGCGACGGAGACAGCCAGGGGGCTGCTATTACCGGCGATATATATCGATAGGCAGAAAGTATCATCGAACCGCCCCCAGATATAGGGGATCCTGCTAGTAAAAACACACGGAGGGTCCTGTATCATCATCATTATGATGTACACAGGGCCGGTCGACCGGCTCAGTCCAGCTCCATCTCACGCGAATGAACGAATCCTTGCGTCCATAAACTCGCCATCAGACACTCCTCCATCATCATCATCATTGCCATGGTCATTATTCGATATTATGCAGGCATGAACAACAACAACAAGAGGCAGTATGACGGTCGAGATGGCGAGGTCTTCCCATCCCTCGGCCTGTCTGGTCCGTACATCAGCCTGAGCGAACCCCTCCAAAACTCTCATCCTATCGCCTGCGACTGTCATGCCATACTCGGGCCGTCTGTCATCATGAAACCCTACACTATATATTCCTCTCCTAATCAACCTTTCCCAATTTTCAAATCTCGGCCCCGGCCCTGATTGTGATCCTCAGCCCGGCCCGACCCTGACTGGCCCGGCCCGAACCCACTTGACTCGACCCGGTCCGGCTCGGCCTAGTGGAAGAATGGAATGCTCTTTTGCTTGATCTCGGCAAGCTCTTTCTCCTCAGACTGTATAGCAACCAGGGTCGCACCCCGTCAGCCCCGGTGAGTGACCATGCCAGAAATAAGTCCTCCGTGAGACGGGGGTGGGAAAACTAACCTCCAAAAAGTCGGTCGCCGTAATGAGCACGATCAGGGCCTCGGTCAGGTCCCAGAGCTTGACTTCAAGGGGCGAAGCGGTGGCAGGCCCGACCCCGGCCGACCGCTTGAGCGTATGGGATACCAGAGACCGGTTCTCACGCAGGAAGCGCTGGCCCTGAATGATGTTGTGTGACCCGCGGCTTACTATCGCGGCGCTGATGATGCGGGCGACGCTGGCTAAGAGGTGGTAGAGCCGCTCAAGAGTGTGGGGGTTTTCGGGATCTGGGGGGGTATTAGCTCTTAGTGCAATAAGGTGGAGGCAGTGGCGTTATGGTAGGGTGGGGTACAGGGTGTGGTCGGGCCGAATAGTGATGGATGATGGTGGGAGGGCTGTAACGATATGAGACAATAAGGGCGGTGCAGGAAATGACAGTTGGAGAGCAGAATAGCGACAGTGGGGCGGTATGATAGCGGGTCGAGAGGGTGATGGGGCCAGGGTGAGACCGGATCATGGCCTTAGAACAGAGATGGAGGATAGATGGATAGTAACTCACTAGCTTGCAGCTCCGGATCTGCGGCAAAGAGGCCAGACAGCTGCAGGGATCGAAACAGGTTCGCGTTGATGATGTGCTGGGCGCCGTCCCGAGTCTGAGCGAGCCGCAGAAGTAGCGCGAGCTTGGCGTTGTGGTAGTTCTGGACCTCCTCGCTGCCTGTAACGCGAAGCTGAGTGTTAGCCTCTCGGCCTCGGCCTCCCCTCCTTGATCTACTCAACCTCTGCATCATGAACAACAACATACCGGCCTCGACCGCCAGCATCCACTCCTCCAGCACATTGCGCAGCGAATCTACCAAGACTCCGACAAAGTTGAGGCGGTTCATGATCTCGATCACCCAGAAGTCGCCCTCCCGGATGGCCATGCCGACCAGGCCGGCTAGGAGGACCAGGGCAGCGGTCTGGCAGGCCACGTCGCCGCCGCACGCGTCGTCGCAGATCACGTTCAGCAGCTTATCGCCGTACAGGTGAACCACATTGGCGGCCCGGTGCCGGGTTGCTGCTGCCGCCGCTACCAGAGGCGCGTCCGGCTCGTCTGTTGGGGCCGCGGTGGCGGGGGGAGCTGCTCCCGCCGTCGCTGCGGCGGCAGCAGCAACAGCCGCAGAAGCAGCAGCAGCGCCGGCGACGTAGCGGTAGCAGATGCTGTAGTAGACGGCGCGCAGGCGCGGGTCGCCAGCCCGCCGGGCCAGGGCGGCGACGCAGATCTGGAACAGCTGATAGAGCCGCTCGCTGACCAGGTTGCTGCTGCTGCTACTGATACCGCTGCGCCGCGTCCTTCCCCCCTTGATGACATCGCCGAGGGCCGGGTCTGAGGGGACGTCTGAGGGAAAGGAGGAAGAGGTCAGGTCGAGCTTGAAGAGGAGAATCCGGGCCACGGCGGCGATCTCGACCGCCTCGGCCGGCCGGTCCGACGCGCACAGCTCAAGGCTCGGCAGGATCGCCTGGAGGGCCTGGAGGAAGAATGAGGTCCGGGCGGTGCCCCCGAAGTCGTTACACTCGACCATGACCAGCAGGAGCCGGGTCCAGGAGCGCAGGACTCGGAGGCCCTCGGCCACGATCTGGGCGCGGCGGTTAGCACCCCGCAGGAAGGCGGTGATCATGTCATCCTCCCTTTCGATCATGACCAGCTCCTGGTCGGCGATGACCAGCTGGTTTGATTCGGACGCGGCCCGGTACTCGGCCAGGCGGAGCAGCAGAATCTCTCGGACGCGGTTCAGGTTATAGCGGCAGCGAACGGGACCGGCGGGCCTGTCCCCGCTCCCGCCCTCGCCGGCTCCGAGCTCGTCATCTTCCTCATCCTCACGGCAGCATTCCAGGTCCAGGCCTCGGTAGAAATCGACCGGAGGCGGGGGTAGGTCCCACGCGTCCGGGGGAAGCTGGAAGTCAAACAGGTCAAACACGGTCGGCACCGACACCGCGATCCGGTCTCCGCCGCCACCACCGCCATCCTCGCCCCTCAGCTGGCCGTTGACCAGCGCCTCGAGCACGCGCCTCTTTAGGGCGGGCAGGCCTCCGCCCTGGGCGACGCTGCAGAGCTCCATCGCCATGTAGTCGAGCGAGGCGGCGCGGGCAGACAAGAAGTCGGCTAGTGCGCCGGCGCCGTCCGAAGTGCAGAAGAACGGGTGCTCGACGGAGGTGCCCTCCCACGCCAGGTTGGGCCGGATCACGGTCTCGCCGAGTAGCAGATGGAACAAGAACTCATTCAGGCGCAGCTCCGGAACGACCAGCGGCGCGGACAGCGGCGACGTCCAAAGAATGCGCAGCACCGCCACGGTCCGGGCTCGCAATGCAGCGGTCCATTGGCGGATCCCGGCCGAAGGGGATGAAGATTGGTCGTCGGCCCCGCCGCCGCCGCCATCCCGGACCGGGGTCTCGACCAGAAACTGCAGAAGCGCATGGAAGAGGGAGGTCTGCGAGTCGAAGGCGCCCCGGGGATCGGCGCTCAGCGAGTCGACCCCGCACCGGAACCCGAGTAGCAGATGGGCGATGGTGGGCCGGCGGGGGCTCTGTCGGAGGCAGGCGAGTAGGAAGTCGAGGATGTGTATCTTGATCTGGTAGCCGGCCGAATCAAGGCTTCCCTGCGGGAGCGGGGCCCGCAGCTCCATGATCAGGGCTTGCGCTATCTGCTCGTGCTCGCCGTCGGCCTCCATGGCGACGATCGCCTTGTTGCGGCCGCCGCCGTCACCGCCGCCGGGGCCGGCGGTGATGGTGGTGGAGGTGGACCAGCCCGAACTGATCCGCAGCGACTCGGACATGGTCTTGAGCAGGCGCAGGCAGGCGAGAGTGAGGTCGGCGTGGCCCATGCCGCAGTAGACACCCAGGTCGACGACGAGGCCGAGGTGGGTGATCAGCCCATCCTCGAGCGAGGCGGAGGCGGCGGCGGCAGAGGCGGCGGCAGCGAGACCCCGCCGCTGGGAGCGCTGCTGCTGCTGCTGCTGCTGCATATGCGCCTGTTGCTGTGAGGGCTGCTGCTGCTGCTGCTGGCGGTGCTGTTGTGGCGGTGGCGGCGGCCTGGCAATCATCGGCCGTACCAGATCCAGGTAGGTCGGTTGCAGCTCCAGAACCTTGGAGATGACCTCGACGGCGCACAGGACGGCCTGGATCAGGGGCGACTCTGGGGCGGAGCTGCCGGCCTCGGCCGTGTCCTGCTGGTGGATGGTCCCGAACAGGGCGGTCATGACCTGGTCCGTGAGCATCCACTCCATCACCCGACCAAACGGGTGGAGGCGCACGTACGTGGCCAGGTCGGTGGTCACGATGCAGTTGTCCACGTCAATGTTGGTTCCGTTCGCCAGCACGATCAGGTTTTCGTTGAAGGTGTTCAGGCAGGCGAGGGCGAACTGCAGGCAGGCCAGGCGCAGCATCCGGGTCTGGTTCTGGTCCTCCGGCTGGTCCGGGCTGGCGAACACGCGGCCGAGCACGAAGTCGACGTACATGTCGATGCCGGGCGCCCGGACGGCGGCCCCGAGGTTCTCGGGGAACTGGAGCGCGTCGTTGAGCGGGTTGTCATCCTCGGACGGCACGACGAGCGCGGTCAAGAGCTGCACAAAGGCGAGCGGCTCCTCGAAGCCGGCGCCGAGGTCGTCGAAGATGCGCTCCATGGTGGCGCTCGGCGAGGGCGGCTGGGCGGCGGCGGCCCAGTTGTGGTGCGGAAAGTAGTGGTGGTTGGCATTATGGTGGTAGGGGTGAGAGCTGTGGGCCGAGGCCGCGTAGGCGCCGGTCATCCAGCCATCCAGGCAGCCCCACATCATGTGGCCATCATCGTAGGACTTGCAGGTCAGGAGTGCCTGCAGAGTGGTGAAGACGCAGGCGCGCAGCCGGGCCGGGACGGGGCTGCCGGCGAGCTGGAACAGCAGGTCGGCCACGTTTTGCGTTCCGTCCTGCAGCAGGAACTCGCGGGCCGACTCGCTCCCGGAGGCCAGCCGGGTCATGAGTCGCAGGTAGCACTCGAGCATCATGGCGGATTCGGGCTCCGCCTCGGCCTGATCGGCGGCAGCCAGCCGGCTCGTGGTCGATGGCACCGACCCGGCGGATGCGGCGGCGGCGGGCCTCTCCCGGATCTTGTCGGAGAAGAACTCCAGCTCGCGGAGGATCTGGGTCCAGGTCAGAGATTGGGTCCGGCGCATCTTGCCGGACGCGTGGCGGCCCTCGTCCAGCAGGAACTCGTGCGCGGCTTCGGCGCACTGGGCCGTCTCCGAGATCGCCCCGAGCATCTCGCAGAAGGCGGACACGAGCGGGGTGGAGGCCCGGCGCGAGGCCCAGTGCATGAACCCGGCCAGGTTGGCGTCCGGGTCGGACCAGAAGGCCATGGCGGCGTCGGGCCGGTCCTCGTACGTGTACGCGATCACGATCAGGAATCTCTCCAGGTCCAGGTCGTGCTCGTGGGTCTGGCTCAGCTGGCGCTGCTCGTCCTCTTCGACTCGAAGCCGGCGGAGGACGTCCGGCAGGTTGGAGATGGCGGCTTCGACAAAGGTCTCGAGGTGCTGCATCAGGCAGATCTTGAAGAAGGGCTGGAACCGGGTCCACTCGGGCGCCAGGGCCGGGGTCTTGCGTTGCAGCCACTGGCGCATGCCGGCGCGGGCGGGGTCCTGCCACTCCTGGGCCTTGACGTCCGCGGCGACGGCTAGGAAGAAGTCAAAGGCGCCCTCCTTCAGGGCGTCGGAGAAGCTCTTGGTCTTTTGCTTGTCCTCTGCCGGGTGGTGGTCAGCAATTGGCGGTTTGTTTTGATATATAATCAGAGGAGGCGGGGGGCGGCCGCGGCAGCTATGGAAGAGCGCAAGACCGGGAGTTCCTTCTCCTACCTTGGTCCATGTTTACGGACGGCGGTATCCGGCCCTCCGGCGGCTCCTCGACGAAGAAGCCGCTGTACTCGGCCAGCCACCAAGCCTTGACGGTGGCCTGGAGGTAGGGCAGCGGCCAGGTGAGGGCGTCCTCGTCCGGCGGACCGGCGCAGATGACGGCGTGCATCTCTCGAGCGGCCTGGAAGCGACTCCAGTCGCCCTCGAAGGCGCGCAGGCTGATGTGGGCAGCCAGGGCAGGAATCAGGTGCACTGCGCGGGGTCGACGGGTCGGTCAGCGGGGGGGCTGATGTCGTAGCGGCGGGCGGGCTGAGCGCAGGCTGGCTAGCTGGCTAGCTATCGATACGTATTGCAATCGTACTCGGCAGATTGCAATATATTGCATCCGGGTCCGGCAGAGGACCGACGGGTGAGGGGGCGGGCAGCACGTACCGAGCAATGCGTCGTACCGGTCCGCTCTTCTGAGCATGTCCAGCACCGGGGTGAAGTCCGGCAGCTGTGGTTGTCTCCTGGCAATGCACCGGCTCAAGATGATGCCGATGATCTCGTGTTGCTGATACAAGACGGCGCGGGTGTACTCCAGCGTATGCATCTCGGCCTCGAGCTCGGCAAGCCTGTCCTGGCCCAGCATCGACGCGGCCAGCAGCTTATCGCCGACCTTCCTCAGGAGCGCTCTGACGTAGCCGATCGCGGTCATGCACAGATCCGGGGCTGGCCTGCCAGGGCCAGTGCCCGTGCTGCTCTCGCTTCTCCTCGGCGGGGCCAAGGTCGGGTTGCCGCCCGACGGCGGCGGCGCCGGAAATATACGCTGCTGAACGAATTGCTTGACGGCGTCGAGCAGGTCGGACCGGTCCTCCTCAGCCTGGTTGTCGAGGTCCATGAGAACGCGGAGGGCGTCGAGGACATATTTGCGCTGCTGGTGGTACCGGATGACGGCGCACTGGAGCAGCGGCCGGCCGAGGGGGATGAGGTCCTGCTGCGCGTCGAGGGCGCACCGGGCCGCCTCGAACTCGGCGACCTCGACCTCATCGGATAGGGCGAGGATGACGTCGCGGAACTCGTCGCTGATGCTGTACTGGGTGCCGTCGATGGGGATGGTGGCTGGGGGGAACAAGCGGGGGGTTAGTCGACTGGCGGATCAGGCGGGATCAGAGCGGGCGCGGCGCGCCGGGCTCGGCCGGCTGGCTGACTGACCTGATCTGACCATCTCCCGCTCCCGCTCGTTCTTCGGGGCCGGCTGCCATATCTTGGCGAGTTCGGCCACAAAGGTATCGGAGACGCGGTCGGGCGCAAGGGCGTCGAGGCTTTCGGCTCGGCCGTCGGCCAGGGCCAAGACGTGGCGGTGGAAGGCCTGGAGGAGGTCAAGGGTGGTGGTTGTGGCGGCGGCGGTGGTGATGGAGCCGACAGCAGCAGCAGTATTGATATTTGGCTCGGCCATCTTGCCAGCTTTCTCGGAGCTATCGCATGGGTGAGCGGGGGGGTCGAAAAGGCGATATGGTGTCTGTGTGATGTGGTGGTGGTGGTGGTGGTGGTGAAGGGGCTGGTGGTGGTGGGTGCTCAGAGCTCTCAGAGCTCGCTAGCCAGCCAGCTCTCCAGACTGGTAGACGCGAAATTTGTCGGGGCGCGCTCTCACTGAAAAATGATCGGCCAGGTGGTCTCAGGTGAGAGGTGGGGCTTCGTGCCTATCGGCCGGCTGCTGGCTGCGGGCTGTGGACACATACATGGCTACAGCCTCGGGGCCGCCACCGGTTCCAGGTTCAAAAAAAAAAGAAAAAAAAAAAGTAACCAGGCCTTGGCCAGTCTAGGAGATTCGCCAATTGTCTCCCGTAGCAACATGGTTTCCACCATGTTCCCCCCTCGGTATCGCTGGCGTCTTGTTCCCAGCGTGCCATGTCTGATCCTCTGCCCCTCCCTTTTTGCTCTGTAGCTCGGTACCCACCCCTCCGTGGCGACTGCCCCGCCCCGAGGTGACGGCGGGCCGCATTCTGCTCTGTTCCAACGCCGACCGGATTAACGCACGGCCAGCCCCACTCCCAACTCCACATGGGGCCCACTTTGGGGCCCGTGCGGGATCCGACATCATGCTTTCCCAGCCACAAGTTCAGCCATGAGAAGAGGGAGGAGGGAGACCGGACAGAGCCGATGTTGAGCAGAAATTGGGGGTCGAGTAAAGATGTGGCTGTACCAATTGGGATCGTCGCACATTGTATTGCCCATGGTCCCGACCACTTCCCTTGACTGAAAAGAGTCGAGACCGCGAGATACAGAACAAAGCAAAAGAGCCAAAAGAGGCAGAAGAAGCATACCGGCAAGAGGCGCAGAGAGAGAGAAAAGATATTATAAGGGTATCTCGTCTGATTCGTGGCCTGGCCTTCAGTTCCCTGGTCCCCAATTCCTAGTCCTGTCTACCCGATGGTGCTGCCCCGACAGCCACCCTGAAAGAAACCCAATAGAGATATGCGATGCCCCTCCCCTCCCCGCCCCTTCCAATGCCAGCCACTCCAAGTGTACAAGGGTAAAGGTAATTGCATTCTTGTTTCCTCAGACGAAATTCAACCGTCTCGGCCGAGGGCAATGAGCCCTGGCCATGCGGTTCGGATTGTCATCTCCGTTTAGTCATTCCAACCCTGCATTGCTGCCGCTTCCAAGTCCGCTATCTGGGGGCTATGAGTCGAGTCTCCTCAAATCCGATCGGCCCGCAGCCTCCTTCACTCTTGGGGGTGCGCTTGCATGTGGATCACGGGTTCGCCGTGGGGCTCGAGGCCTTCATCTTGCCCTTCTCCTGGGCCGAGACGACCTTGAGCTTGAGCTCAAGGGGCCACCAGCCCCTGGTCCTGGTGTTGTAGGTACTGCGCTTCTTGAGCTCAATCTTCTGGCGGCAGATCGGACACTTGTTTCGGGTGATATCGATACACAGAGAGCCGTGGAGGCAGCCGGCACAAAAGAGGTGGCCTGGGAGACGGTTAGCTGGGTTGATCCATGGCCTATGCCGCGGATAAAGAAGCATAAAAGGAGGCCGAGGCCGGGCAAAGAGGGAGAGCAAAACAGAGGCCGAGGCCGGGAATCAACAACCAAAAGGTAGCGAGCAACGGAGCCCGAGGCTGGGAAAAGACCAGAGCAAAAAGGAAGAGTACAAACAAGAAAAAGTGCAAAAAAAGAGTGCAAAAAAAGAGTGCAAAAAAATGTGCAAAAAGAAAAGAGTGCAAAAGAGAAAGAGCGCGGAAAAGAGAGCAGGCCAGACATACCACAATATGTGACAATCAAGCCGGACGCGCTATCGAGGCAGACCACGCACTGCAAGGCACCCAGCTTGATACGGTTATCCTTCACAGGCACCGCCTCCTTGGCATCGTCTTCAGCCATGTCTGCCTTGGCAGGAGGTAGGTCGGCCATATCCACCTTGTCCTCTTGCTCTTGTCCATCGCGCTTGATGGCCACGGCTCGCCTGGACCTTCGCGGTGCTCTCGCCGGCGCCGATGCGGCCGCCGCAGCCGAGGCCGATGTCTTGCGGCGCTTGGTTGGCGGCGGCGCGTCGCGAGGAGTTGTCAACTGGGAACCGTCGGACGGCGCGTCGCTTGGGCCTGCAGCGGCAATGGCTGGGGCAGTTGCCTCGGCCGCCTCGGCCAACGGCGCGTCGCTTGGTCCTGCAGCAGCGGCAGCTGAGGCAGTGGCCTCGGCCGCCTCGGCTGCTGCCGCCGCTGCCGCCGCCGCCGCCTCGGCGGCACGCTTTCTGGTCTGGGGCATGCCGCCTTGCTGCGGGTGGCGGGTTGGCTCTGGCGAAGGCGTGCGCTGGTTCTGGTCGATATCGATCGGTTCGGATTTGATGAGGATCACACTTGCCGACGAGTGGTCTGGCTGGGCACGCGCCGGGCCAAACCCGTTGAGCCGGGGTGCAGAAATTGCGGGAGGAGGCGGGTACGCCAATGCACGTCGTGTCAAAGGGGAGAGTGGCAGCGGCGGGGGTGAGAGGGAGGGTGAGGGCGTGAGACCGGACGGAACAGTATAGTGGGGCGCCCGATAAGGCGCGCGGAAACCGGTCCGATACGGCTCGCTGCCCTGCTGCTGCTGCTGCTGCTGCTCCTGCTGCCGGTGCTGTTGAATAAGGCGCTCCAAATCCGAGCGCTGCTGGATCTCCCGAGCGGATGATAAATGGCCTGTGAGGTGCGGCTGCATCTGCCGACGGGGTGACAAAGGAGGCAGGGTCAGGGCGCTTGCATGTTTGTGGTCGACCAAGGCCCCCGTCATCGTGGTCGGCGGCGGCGGCGGCGGCACTGCGTCGGCTTCACAATGCGCCAGTCGGCAGGATGGGCCTGTCCCTGCCGCTTCAACGTCAGCAGGAGCCCGGCCGCTTCTGGCGCCTCGGCCTTCTCCTCCCGCCTCCAGGTCGTTGTCGGGCTGATCCGAGCTGATGATGGTGAGATCCACGTCCACCGCACGATTGCCACCAGCTGACTGATGATGGGGGGGTAGGCCGTGCAAACCACAATTGTCAGTGCCGCCGTTGCCGCCGCCGCCATATGCGCCGCTGCTCCCGCTCCCACCCCCGTGACGGAACGAGGGAGGGCCCAAGGAGCGGCCGGATATGACCCCGTCCACAGTCCAGGCCGGAGCAGAAGACCTCGGCGAGAACTGACTCGGGGAGAGACCGACCGGCACGTGGCCATATTGGGCTGACATATTGTGGAGCACCCGATCTGCATACGGTGTGTCGGTCAGATACGACAGCAGATTCACCTCCAGCAGCCCAACCGCGGTCTCATCAATCGGCGACTGACCCGTCTCCGGTGGTGGCTGCAGCCAGCCCGGGCCCGGCGCCGGTCCAGGACTCGGGGAGGAGACCGGCTCGATCCAGTCGTCAGATCCGACCGGCAGGGCCGACCATGGCCAAGACCCTGCTCCGGCCTGGGCTGATGCTGGCGGATCCCGGCCATTCCGGGGGACGGTCGGGTCTGAATTGGAGTCGGGCCGGTTGGCCATCGCCGTCGCCGATGGGAGTGCCGATGCCGGAAACTGGAGCCTTTGAGCAACCAGAGGCCCCGGCTCAAGACTGTGGTCTTTGGCGCCCGTGTGCTCTGGCCGCTCCGGCTGCTGCTCTGGCTGCTCTGGCTGATCTGGCTGCTCTGGCTGCTCTGGCTGCTCTGGCTGCTCTGGCTGCTCTGGCTGCTCTGACTGCTGCTCTGGCTGCTCTGGCTGCTCTGGCTGATCTGGCTGCTCTGGCTGATCTGGCTGCTCTGGCTGCTCTGGCTGCTGCTCCTGCAGCAGGGCCTGTATCAGCTGCCGCTGCTCATATAGTCGCCGCTGGTCCTGCTGCCACTGCAGTCGCACCTGCCGCTCCCGCACCTGCTCCCGCTGCTCCCGCTGCCGCTGCCGCTGCTGTCGCCGCCGCAGCCGCCGCTCCTGCTGTTGCTGCTCCTGCTGCCGCCGCAGCCGCGCGGCCGTGAGCCCGACCGCCCCCTCGGTGCCGCAGCGGAGCCTGTTCAACATGATCGCGTCGGCCGGCGGTTGGGCGGGGTAGTACGGCTCGCGGCGATGCGGGTATGGCGGTGTCAGCGCCGAGATGGGAGGGAGCGGTTCCGACGCCAGAGACAACGGCTGCGATGGCGACTGCGACTGCGGCTGCGGCGCCGGCTGCCGGTGCTGCGTGAACGACTGCGCGGCCGCCTCGAGTTCGTCGAGGCCTTCAAAGGCCATGGCCTCGGGGTAAAACCGAGGCATCGATCGAGAGGGGGGGCCTGGAACGGGAAACCGGTGCGGACGAAAAAAAGACCCAAGACGTCTGTCAGCGGTGCGCGCTGGACTGGGTGGGAGCGCTGCAGGTCGGTGGAGAACGGGAAACGGAATCCGGAAGGCGGGATTTTTGATTCTTGAAGGAATGAGAGCCGATTATTAAGACGGCGAGGGGCAGGGAATGAGTAGGGTGGCAAGGGGACCAGGGACGGGGGGCCAAGGGCGAAGAAGGGGCAAGACGGCCAAACCACTACCTTCTTCACACGACCGCCAGTACGAGGCCATCCTGGAAAGCCGTGGGTGCTTAAAACCGGTCGGCGGCGGGCAGGTGGCTGGCGTGGTGGCGGGCGGGGGGTGAGTGCCGAGTGCTGAGTGCTGAGGGTCGAGTGTGCTGTCAAGTCAAGCGCGCGAACAAGTCGAGTGGACGGGCGAGTAGGTCAGCCTGGGCGTGCACCCCAACCCCGCGGCCGAGGGCAGGACTGCTTCCGCCGCTCCTGCTGTCACTGCGTCGCCTGGCTGCGTCTGCTCTCGCCGCTCTCGCCGCTGTCGCCGGTGTCGCTGCTGCTGCTGCTGACGTGACATGTTTACGCGAGTCATTTTGCCCGCCCTTCCATCCTCCCGCTCTTCCGCCCTTTTGCCCTCGCCAGCTCGGCAGGGCGGTAATGTCAGCGCCGGCAGGTCGCCAGGCCGGCGGACGGTGGCTCGGCAGGGCAACCTTGTTTGGGGACGGAGACAGGTCGCGGGATAGGTGGCAGGGCCAGCCACAGGACATGATTCAGTCGAAGGACTGGCAAGTCAAGACCACGGGGGGCAGGATGGGCCCGCGTAAAGGTAATTTAATCAACCGCTCGGTCACTGGACAGCGACGTAATGAGAATGCTTTGATCGCGGCATGGCAATGGCCTGGTCGCTACATATGATAAGCGATTTCATTAATAATCGCTGGGTCGGCCACCCTCAAGAGGGAGCGAGGTCACCGCGGCTGGAAAGGAGCCCCTCGCCGCCCTTTTCTGCTGGATAGAGCTCGGGTGGGCGCGGCCGAGGGGCCGGATTCTTGATGGTTTGATTGATGGACCGGTCCCATTTGTTTATTGTTTCGCTGCCCCCGGATGATGGGTGGCGGGGCCTTGACTAGCCCCTCCCCCCATCATCCGTCTGGCTTGCCAGTCCGTTTCGCTTAGCCTCTTTGCAGCAGCGGAACGGCTTGGCCGGCGCCACCGGATTGAGTTGGCACTTGTTTCTGAGTCTTGTGTTTTCAGCCTGCCGCGCCGGCCGGCCTGATACGTCCTCATTTTCTCTTCAGGCTCGCTCCCTAATCGTAATAGGTGCCATGCACATCAGAGACATGACCACCACCACCCGTAGAATCACCACGATCCGTAGATCCGAGGTCGACTATTTTCCACTGCCCCGCGTGCCCGCCCTTGCTTGGCCCCGCCATCGCTTTGATCGGACCAAGATGGGGTTCTCTCCCAGCCTGTCCCGTCTCCGCCGGCCCAGGATCAGGGAGTCCCGAGTCAGTCTGCAACGAGCCATGATATCGACCTCATCCAAGGACCTGCCTGCACCATTCACCCTGCCGCGTGGCCGGCCACGTTGCCTCATGCAAACATACAGCCCATCCGAGTGGCTCGACTCGACTAAAGCCTGATCCTCGAGCCGACGGCGCACCCGACGACTCGGCCCATGCGCGCTCCGCATAGCCGGACCGCGGCCGTGCTTGCGTCGAGCCCATCAGGCATCACCCTGGCTGATCTCGGTCGGTCGGCGCAGGCAGAGGCACAGCAATGCCCGCCATCTGCTGCGATCATGGTTGTGGTGGTGGTCGTCGACGTCGTGGTCGTGGTCGAGGTCGAGGTCGAGGTCGAGGTCGTGGCGACTGGTGGTTGTGGCCCAGTGCCCGCCTAATCTATCCGTCCCCCACTTTCAAATTCAACAGGACCAATTTGCAAAAATTTCGACATGTGAAAATTTTCATCCACCATCTTGCCGCGCGATATCCCATCCGGCCCCCCGACCCCCTCCGCCGAACGGACCCCCACCAGGAAATCATGGACTTGAATCTCCAGTTCAACTAGGGCTCGTTCGTGGTCGCTTATTGGCCCCGTCCATTCATACTTTCTGGCCCATCTCCGGCCACCGGCGACCACGCGAACGATGCTTAACCCATCAGCCAGTCGTATCGCGGCAGCCGGCGCGGTGCGACTGGCAACTCGGAACCCCGCCATTCGTCGTGTCCCATTAAACTGGGGGAAAATCCCCCGTCCCGTCAGCAAATGGCACTCTACCCAGGCCTCCACTCTCGCCTCCACTGATGCCCTCGCCGACGCTGCCGTCAACATCTCTCCCTCCCCCCCTCCCCCTCTGTTCCCCCGTCTCCGGCCCGAGAGCAGTGAGCCCGCTCGTGCTGCTGCTGCTGCTGCTGCTATTTCTGACCATGATCCCGAACCAAAAGGCCCTGCCGAAAGTCTGGCGCGTCAGTGCCGCCTCTCATATTCCCCTCTCTCTCTCCCTTTCTCTCTCATCGGCCTGCCGGTCAAGCCCGGCTGCTGCTGGTCCAGACAGACCCTCTGACCAACCCACCCACAGAGCCCTCCAAGGCCCGACGCAACAAGATAGACATCCAGCAGCTGAGCGACTACATGTTCCGCCAAGTCTTCCCCAACGAACCGAAGCCACCCCTGCCCGAGTTTGTCGAGCTCGCCAAAGACCACCTCCGAGGCCACGACCTGTTGGGCAAGAACACAGACGACAGCCCGCCGATAGCGTTCGACATGCCCGAACTCCAGGGCGAATCACAGACCCTTGACGAGCACTTCTTCCGCCTCGGCACCGACTGCGCCGAGCCGTTCCTGACCATGGCCAAGGCTTTCTCTCTCGAAACTTTGCCCCCGAAGCCTGCCAGCTGGGTCCGCCGCAGCGGCTGGACCATGTACCCCAGGGAAGGCCCGGGCCCGGGCCAGCCGCCGGCGCCGGTGCGGGTGCCTGCGCCCCTGGAGCAGACCCTCTGCTTCGACGTCGAGGTCATGTGGAAGGAGAGCCCGTACGCGGTCATGGCGTGCGCGGCCAGCGCCAAGGCGTGGTACGCCTGGATCTCGCCGTGGCTGCTCGCCGAGTCCGAATGCCGCAGCCATCTGGTTCCTCTCGGGGACCCGACAGTCGACCGCGTCATTGTCGGCCACAACGTCGGGTACGACCGCGCCAGGACCCTTGAGGAATACGACCTCGGCCAGACCCGGAATGCCTTCCTCGACACCATGTCCCTGCACGCCGCCGTCAACGGCATGTGCTCGCGCCAGCGCCCCACCTGGATGAAGTACAAGAAGAACCTGGAGATGAAGGAGCGCATCGCCGCGGCCGAGGAGAGCGACGTCGCCGTCGCCGCCCTGCTCAGGAGCGCGTCCGGGTCCCTGCCCGAGGACGAGCATGAGCTGTGGGTCGAGCGGAGCTCGATCAACTCGCTGAGAGACGTCGCCAAGCTCCACCTCCAGCTCTCGGTCGACAAGTCGGCCCGCAACGACTTTGCCGTCATGACCCGAGACGAGATCGTCGCCAAGCTCGATGAGCTGCTGCTCTACTGCGCCGCCGACGTGGACGTCACCCACCGGGTCTACAAGAAGGTGCTCGTCAGCTTCCTGGAACGGTGCCCGCACCCGGTCAGCTTCGCCGCGCTCCGCCACCTGTCTTCCGTCATCCTCCCGGTCGACCGGTCGTGGGACGGCTACATCAGCCGGGCCGAGGCCAAGTACCGCGAGCTCTCCGCTGCCGTGCAGGAGCGGCTCATCAAGCTGGCCGACGTCGCTCTCGGCTCCAAAGATGAGCCGGATTCACTAAGCAAAGACCCCTGGCTCAGCCAACTCGACTGGACCGTGCAGGAGATCAAGATGACCAAGCCGAAGAAGAAGGGAGACGAGCCGCGCCCGTTCAAGCGGCAGAAGATGCCGGGAATGCCGCAGTGGTACAAGGACCTGTATCCCAAGGTCGGCGGCCCGATCAGCCTCTCGGTCCGGACCCGGCTCGCCCCGCTGCTCCTGAAGCTGAGCTGGGAGGGCCATCCTCTGGTATGGTCGGACCAGTACGGCTGGACGTTTCGGGTCCCGGCCGGACAGTCGGACCCCGTCCCCAACAGCCAGGCCCTGTTGTGTGACATGACCACCGAGCCGATCGAAAAGCTCCGGTCCGACCGGAGTGGGACCTACTTCAAGCTTCCCCACAAGGACGGACCCCAGGCCCGATGCGCAAACCCGCTGGCAAAGTCGTATCTCGCCTACTTCGAGTCAGGCACTCTCTCGTCAGAGTACACGTACGCGAAAGAGGCGCTGGAGATGAACGCGTCGTGCTCATACTGGATCAGCGCCCGGGACCGGATCATGTCGCAGATGGTGGTGTACGCCAGCGACGCGGCTGTGTCGAAACAGCGCTTCCAACACGAGCTGGATCTCACCACCGGGCCAGAAAGCCCGGATCACGAACCGGCCAGTACCGAAGCGAGGGCGCTGATGCGGGTCGAGCAAGATACCAACAAACGCCACCACGAGAATACCACCACCCCCCACCAGGGGCTGGAGCTGGAGCTGGGCTTCATCCTTCCGCAGGTCATCCCGATGGGGACCATCACCCGGCGTGCCGTCGAAAACACCTGGCTGACCGCCAGCAACGCCAAGCCGAACCGGGTCGGATCCGAGCTCAAGGCCATGGTCCGGGCCCCCGCCGGCTACAGCTTCGTCGGGGCCGACGTCGACTCGGAGGAGCTCTGGATCGCCAGCCTGGTCGGAGACGCCGTGTTCGGGCTCCACGGCGGGAACGCGCTCGGGTTCATGACCCTGGAGGGCACCCGGGCGGCCGGCACCGACCTGCACTCCCGCACCGCCGCCATCCTGGGGATCAGCCGCAACAACGCCAAGGTGTTCAACTACGGCCGCATCTACGGGGCCGGGCTCCGGTTCGCCACCACCCTGCTGCGGCAGTTCAACCCGTCCATGTCCGAGGCCGACACGGCCGAGACCGCCACCAAGCTGTACGCGGCCACCAAGGGGACCAAGGCCACCCGGAGGCCGGCCCTGTGGCCGCGGCCGTTCTGGCGCGGCGGCACAGAGTCCCTGGTCTTCAACAAGCTCGAGGAGTTTGCCCAGCTCGAGCACCCGCGCACGCCCGTGCTCGGGGCCGGCATCACCGAGGCCCTGAACCGGCGCTACATCAGCAAGGGCGGCTACCTGCCGTCGCGGATCAACTGGGCGATCCAGTCGTCTGGCGTCGACTACCTGCACCTGCTCATCGTCTCGATGGACTATCTGATCCACCGGTTCGAGATCAAGGCCCGGCTCGCAATCACCGTCCACGACGAGATCCGCTACCTGGTCGAGGACGAGGACCGGTACCGGGCCGCGATGGCGCTGCAGGTGTCGAACCTGTGGACCCGCGCCATGTTCTCGCAGCAGGTCGGAATCGACGACCTGCCGCAGTCGTGCGCCTTCTTCTCGGCCGTCGACGTGGACCGTGTCCTCCGCAAGGAGGTTGACATGCCCTGTGTCACCCCGAGCAGCCCGGATCCGATCCCTGCCGGGGAGAGCCTGGACGTGGCCGCGCTTCTGGCCCTGGGCAGCAAGGCCCGGCTCGATCCGGCCGTGGAGCCGGACCCGCGACTGAAGCCGGACCCCTGTAGAAAGGAAATCGTGTACACGCCCCGCGTACCTGTCATGGAGACGCTGCGGCGGTCGTTGGCCTCGTCCGATTGCGGCCCCAGCACCGCCTTTCTGCGCGCCCAGATGGCAAAAGACGAGGACGAGATCCGCGAAATTGTCAAGGAGGAACAGCGCCGAATTGACGAACAGAACAAGATGGCGGTCGCGCAGCGCGGGGAGGCTCAGTTGCGGCAGAGCAAGTACCGGAGCACGGTCAATTACCGTTCCACGCCTGAGCTACTACCGATCATGGAGCCGGCCAGGGGCGGCGAGGCGTGGGCGCAATATGGACCGGGCGGCGGTACCGTCAAGCGCGGGGCCGGCGGCGGGATGGCCACCGCCTGGGAGTGGAACAGAGCGGCGGCGGCAGAGGCCGAAGCGGTGCGGCGGGCCGGGGAAGGGGGGGTATGGAATACTGAAATCTGAGCGAGGATGGCATGAACCGGGGGGCTAATGTGGTTTCGTGCGTCGGCGTCTCGGCGTCGATGATTTTTTCATACCGGCAGGCACTGTTGCGGGCGTGGGCGTCATGGATCAGTCAATTATAGTTTTCAATGTCATGTAAGTAATGCAGGGACGGGTTGTTATGCAGGCACGGGCAGGGACGGGAGAGCATCGTCGTGGCCGACAATCGGAACTCGAGTTCTCGGCTGCAAGTAAATAAGCTGTTAATAAGCTGTTGTTCTTTCCGGTCGGCAACCGTCTAGCCGGCGCGCAGCCATCATCCCAAGAGTCGGGCCTGTCCCGCTGACCAACGAGACAGCAATCTCACATCCAGTCTCACATCCAGTCTCGCATCTAGCCCATGCCGGCCATCATCCATGTAGATATATCCTGGCCGAGAATTGCACCGGCTGGCCGTGGGACGGAGCGAGCACTTGTTACGCCACTGGCGGAACCGGAAGGCCGGAAGCCGGCACGCTGCCTCTCCCATCTTGCGGTGCTCGCGCCGCCGCATTGATATCGAGATTCCAGTCCGCCATTGTTGCCCCCCGGCCCGGGCCCTCGGCCCCAGCCAGCCAGCCATCTATCACCCGCCCCCGCTCCCATCAGGGTAGCAGCGACCCACCCTATCTCGATCCCACCACCGGCCTTCTCACATACCCACCCAGACCGGCCCAGGTCAGCCGACCCGGGCGACTCTCCGGGCGGACACACGGCACGGGGGGAAGCATATCACTGCGCGCCCAGGTGCCGGAGGTTACGCACCCTTCGGCATGCCCCCTCCGCCCGCACAGTCCGCTCATGGGCACCGTACTTACCACCTACCGTGCCCAGCGCCCGGGTCAACAGGGCAGCAGGCGGGCGCACACGCGCGCGCGCGCGTGCAGGCGGGCAGGCGGGCGGGCATATGACTCGCTCCCTCTGCCCTGCCCCTTCTTCTCCTCTCACTTCGCCTCGTGGCGAGTTACACCGGGCAGGTGGATGTGATGGGATGTGACGGCGGCACCATGTCGCCCGGCTCAGAGGTGCTTGCTTGCGATGATGGGATGGGACGATCAGCCGACTCGACAGCGACCCGCTGCTCCCCGAGCCAGTCGCCTTTTTGCCCTACCCACCCAAACATAAACTCGGCCGCGTCGAGGAAGAATGGCGGCAGCCACATGACCGGTTCGATCCTCCGGCATCCACACACACCACATCCTCTCCCCCCCTCCCAGCAGCGCTGAGACAGATGAAATCACCGGTGCCGCTGGATTGCGCACCCTGACCGAGACACCTGCGACGCTGCGCGGCCTGATGATGTAATGGCCGCCATGTTTTTACTCTTTGAAGGGTCCCGTTCGCATCCAGCCCTGCCGCCATGATGCCGTCACCCTGATCCTGATCTTCGCCCTCTGCTCCCACCACCCCCACTCTCCCCCACCCACCATGAGCCACGTCCTCTCACCGGACGCGCACTCCGACTGCCGACCGAGCCAAGGACTGGAGAGGGGCGGCCGGGCGTCGCCGCCGCCGCAGCATGTAATCCTGTGGCAGGTATCTATCGTACGACTTGACTCGCTGCGACCCTGGCGGGTGCCGGGAAGAAAGCAAATTAAAAATATTGGCCGGGCAGGGAGGACGAGCCCAGGCGCGGATAAGATTCTCCGCACTCCGGTCTCCGGTCTGGGGAAAGATAAAAGGGCCAAGATTCGGTCGCACCTGTGCTCGCGGGAGCCCAGCCCTCTGCTGGAAAAGAGGGCTGACCGGCAGTGGCGGCAGCGGCAGCGGCGGCGGCCACCCGAGAGGCGCTCCGCCCGGCTGGAGAGGCGGCCGATAACGATGCGCTCACGCGGCCACACGTCCAGGGCGGGCTCGGCCGCCGTGATCGGCTCCCACTACCGGCTCGGGCGGGAGCCGGTCAACGGCGGCGGTGCCGTTGGCGCCAAACACGTCGGAGAGCGGGACAGAAAAGAATGGAAGGGAACAGAAGAGAAACGGCATGGCTCTCTTCCCTGGTCGCACGCCCAAGCCATTATCGGACCCGACATGGCAGAGATGTTTGGCTCCCTCGTGGCTCGCGCTCGCTCGGCGATCGGTGGGCCGGCCCCGCACGCACGCCCGGCGAATGCGACGACCCCATCTAGTACCAGCAAGATGCGGGCGCGACCTTGACATGAAGCTGTATGCAGTGTCGTGTGGGGGGAGGGGAGGGGGTTATACCGGCAGGGCCGTATGACGGGCCAGTAGATGGATGGCAAGCACGGGCGCGCGCGAGCGAGAGTTCACGGCTTGGATGCTGAGAGTGAGAGTGAGCGCGCAGCGGAGTGGCCCCCCTCTCAACGCCGTCTCTCTCGCCCGTATCAGCGGGTGATGGCAACTGGGAATCGACGTCAGCGGGGAGGGGCGGTCCCATCCGATCGGCAGTGGCACCGTATCGAGAATGTCTCTCCTCAGAGTAGGCAGACAGGCAGAATATCACAAGACACCAGACCCGGTTGCGGATCACCCCCCACCTCGCTGACCTTACCCACGCGTGCCGCCTGCCGCGTGAGCTGAGTTGGGTGGTATCTGTGCACCTTGAAGCCTCGTGGCAATCATTCGGACATGTCTCTTCATTGATTGTCCCTGCCGGCCGGGCGGAGGGGGAGAGGGGCAAATTATGCTGCGGGCCGTGTCGTGCACTTGTGCTGTGCGGGCGGGGCGCGCGCGGGCCGCGGGGCGGGACACGGGGCCCGCGGGAATCTGATTTGCCCCCTGGCGGAGGGCAAGGTCAGGAGAGGTTCTGCAGCGCATACCGAATGCGAGCGAAGCTGCGGCGCGGGGCTGCGGCCGCTGATCTGGTTTCCGGCGCCCGCCGGGCCGTGGGCCGGGGCGGCAGCCCTATAATACAATGTGAGAATAGCGACATGGAAAAGAAACGAAACAGTCCACGTAGCGCGACAGCTGATGCGACGGCAAAAGTCCTCGCCACGCGGGCTGACGACAGCCCGATCGCGACCCGCGCGGTGATCATCCACACCCACCCACTCACCCACACACCACACCCCTTCCTCGGCGGCGGCAGCGGTGCCTGCAATCAGCTCGGCCATTGGGCGGATTGGGGATGGGGGGGTGGGTGGGGCCATGGGGTGATGTCGTCGAGGGGTCGTCACCGTCGGCCCCCCCGGCGTGGCAAACCGCATCAGCAATGACGAACAAGCTAGCCAGCGAACAAGGCTGCCTGTCCAAGTGCCCGAGTGCCCAGGCGCCCACATGGCCACCCCAGGCCGGCCGAGATATCAAGTCCAACAAAGCAAACACACCCAGCCGAGAGCAGGCCCGCCAGAGTGCGGCTGCCCTTCTGGAGCAGCAGCCGCGGGCATGAGCGCGGGCCGAATATACGGGAAGGAATCCGGCCGTCGCCCGCCGTCGCCCGCCGTCGCCCACTCATCAGGGCACCACTACCACTTCCGGGCAAAGCCCACGGTCGTGGCCTGTTTTTCGAGAGCGGGCAGAGGAGAGGGGCGCTCTGCTCTACACACCATCTCGGTGCCACTACGCGTGTACGCCCGTGTGTCCCACTGTCCATGTGAATCACCAGCCATGGCCGTTTGTTTTCTTCTGGGGTATGGGCCGCCCGTCGGGGGCTGGGAGCATAAATCATGGCCCCTCTCCCCCCCATCTCTCTCCTGTGATATCATATCGCAACCTCGAACTTGTACTTTGCCACCCAGGAACAAAGAGGCCGCCAGAGTTCTGTCTGCCTCCCTCGGCCTGGACCAGGATATATATCCACGTCATAGCCACCCATCCCCCTTGGCACGCTCGGTACCCTGTCCATCCCACCGCCTGCTTCGGCCATACTCCTCTTCATCACTATCATCCTCCTCCTCTTCATCATCATCCTCCTCATCCCATCGTCATAATTATCACCATCATCATCACCATCATCATCGCCATCGTCATCATCCAGCCAATATCGGCCAGCGGCCATCGCCACCACCACCACCACCACCACCACCACCACCACCACCACCCACCTAATGGCTGCCCACTCCCGTCTCGTCGAGGTCTCAGACCCGCGCAGGGGCAGCAGCAGCAGCAGCGCCAGCAGCGCCCCCACTACCGAGGCTGAGGCGCGCGAGCGCCTATCCGACTGGGTCGTGT
The DNA here is from genome assembly GCA_025802115.2 of Bertia moriformis. NCBI lineage: Eukaryota > Fungi > Ascomycota > Sordariomycetes > Coronophorales > Bertiaceae > Bertia > Bertia moriformis. The sequence goes on from JAOYNC020000008.1 coordinate 354,099, forward strand.
ACCGGTTCGAGAAGGCCGGACCGGAGGGTGTGAACGCAGATGGCCTCCCGGTCCGGAAGCCGTCGTGGGACCACGTCCGACTGGTCCGGCTGGGCGGCCTCTCTCGGCGGGAGATCGACCGGCAGGTCCGCGACCTCGACCGGCGCGGCGACGACGTCGCAGCCAAGCGGGCATCCCTCTCGGGCACGCTCCGGCGCCAGCTCGACCTGGCCCTGGACCAACTGGCCCGGGCCGACCCCGATGGCAGCCGCTACCGCTACACGCTCGAGCAGCTGGATCACGAACTCAGGCTGAGGGATGACGGCCCTGCTGCGGCGGCCGCGGCCGCGGCCGATGGCGACGGCGACGGCGACGGCGAGCACCGTGGCCGCCGGGACTCGCGCAAGGAGAAGGACCGCCGGCACTCTCACTCGTCGCGCTCGCGGCCGCGTGGAAAGTCGAGCTCACACCGGACCAAGCCCAAGAAGACGTACGAGCGCGTCAGCGTCACCGCCTACTTCCGGAGGGCCCCCGGGCCGGACCAGAATGCGCGCGCCATGTACCGGGAACAGGAGCGCGAGAGACTTCAGCAGCAGCAGCAGCAGCAGCTGGAGCTGGAGCAGCAGGAGCACCGCTACCGCCCCAGCCATATCCACAGCTACCAGGGTCACCATGATCACCACCACCAGCACAAATACCATCACCACCGTCTCCCGCCCTCCCCGCCGGCGGATGATTTTGTGCGGCCGATGATGGCAGAGGCCCCCCTCGCGGTCCCCGCCGCCCCCAGAAGAATGTCCGAAGCACCGCCCTCCTCGCCACCGGCAGCGAGGAGAATACCTGAGGCGCCGCCCTCGCCGCCCGCGGCCCCTGCTCTTCCCCGCCCGCCCCCCAGGAGAGTGCCCGAGGCACCGCCCCCGCCCCCGCCGGCTCCGCCGCGGAGCCAGCCCAGACAGGTCCCGCCCGCCCCCCAGTTCCCGGTAAAGGCCGAGTCGCGGCAGGACTCCTCTACCGCGGCGGTGCGTGGGTCGACCGAGGCCTCGCGCAACGCACACTGGTCCGAGAACAGCAGCAGTGGCGGCGGCGGCGGCAGCGGCGACGTCGCTATCAGCGAGGTCGCGCCACTGACGCCACCGCCGTCCCATGCCGACTCGGAATCCCTTGGCACGCGTGGACGACGGGGCGGCCGTACGTGGAGCAACAGCCGCAGCCCCAGCCGGGACCGGCCACCGCCGCATCTCGAGGCCGCGGTGGCGAGCCGCCGTCACGAGGAGAGCGGCCAAAACCACTACACATGGGCCAGCTCCTCGCCCACTCCGGCCGCTGAGCTCGACCAGGAGGTCCGAGGCGCCGCCGCGTCTTCTCGGCGCCTATCCTCCTCGTCGTCCGCCGCCGCGGCCCCGCTAGCAGACCGGGTGATCCGTAAGACGGGCCGGCCCAGCGTCCGGATCATCACCCCCAAGGACGTCGGGCGCGAGAGGGACGGGGACCTCGACGGCCAGCTTGGCCGCATGTATCTCGACACCGCCACTGCCGACGCCAACCACGAGCCTCATCCCCGGTACAACAGCAACAACAATAACAACAGCAGCAGCAACCACACCAGCGGCACGGACAGGAGCCGGTATCGAGATGAGAAGCAGGCCGGTTACGGACGCGACGGCGACGACGGCGAGCGCCGTAGCCGCCGCCACAGCGAGTACTCGCACTCCTCCCGCCGGCCCGACGACCTATTTTACGTGGCCGAGGACCGTGCCGGCGCCGGTGGCTGGGATGACCGAGTTCCGAGGGGCTTTAGGCGGCGGGACTCGATGCCGACCTGCGACGCGCCGAGCAGCCGGCCGGTAGGGCCGAGGAAGCTGGCCGATTATCGGTGACGGTCACCCGATCGGCCGCGCGGAACGGCGATGAGGGATGGGTGGCAGGCGGTTTTCATCTTTGATTTTCTTGAGAAGTGAGGGTAAACAGGAAAAAAAAATGAACCAAAGAAATGCGCCGACGTTGTCCATGTTCCGCAGCGGCAGTGGCAGAGAAGAGCAGAGCAGAGCAGACAGAGGAGCAGGTCAGAGCAACATGAGTAACGAATTATGCGACCAGGAATGAGACCCATTTCGCTAGAACTTGGCTGTAGTAATTGAGCATGGCTGTTTGGCTGACTATTGCCGTGGCCAATCGACGTTGAGCCTCGGAGACGGCAAGCCGCCGCCGGCGCAGAAAACTTTTTACTTTTCCCCGTAAATTGTGGAGACGACGGCAGCGACGGGTCCCTCAAGGCTCCCCGGGACCTGACCGGGACGAACTGGCCGCCTACCATAAGACCAAGTTAGATGACATGCATACCAAATCAATCTCCCCCTTCTCCATTCCCCCCATGCTGATCCCATGCAAACAAGTTCCTTCCCGTCGGTTTCAAGCCCAACTACCACGGACTAGCCCGCCCGCTCCTGTTGAATATTTCACTTTAGGGGGGGCGGCCCGCCCGATGACTAAGAACGCACATGACTGGTGCAGAGGCGTGTCCGCCTCGCGCTCGCGTTCTCAATCTGCGTCCCTCCCGCGTCGTCGTCGCAGCTGGTGTAACAACAGCAGCAGCAGCAGCAGCAGCAGCAGCCGCAGCGCCCTACCCCATTATCGTTCCACCACCGCCGCCGTCAACTCACCATCTGGTCTCCGGGGTGGACCCAATAACAAACTGCATGCCGGTCAGCCTGTTCGGTCTCCCACTCCTCCGCCGCCGCCGCTGCGTCCTCTTCCCTCTTCCTCTCGGCCCCCCGCCCCTCCTTTTTCGAATTGGCAGCCGCCTCGGCGTCGACCCGCGACTTCTCGCGAGCCGCCAACCCTACCACTCGGACCCGGTCGTCTGCCAGGCCCCGATGCTCGGCCGCGCGAACAGGGCCCACGCTGCCGCAGCGGCGCCGCAGCAGCCCCCACCGCGGCAGCAGCAGCAGCAGAACCAGGGCTCATCCATGTTCCTCCCGTCCAGCAGTCCCCGACAGGTCGACATCCGGGCCGCCTTTGGTCAGAAGAACACCAACAATACGTGGACGGGGGGGGGCAGCCGAGGAGGACCGGCGAAGCAGCATCCGGGACCCCTGAGGCCCATCACGACAAACAATGGCAGCAGCGGAAGCGGCAGTGGCGGCATGAGATCTGCACCGGCGGCGGCGGCTGCTGCAGCCGCCGCCGCGACCACCGCCTCCACCAAGCTCGCGTCACTGTATAGCAGATCCGGCTCCTTCCAGGACGAGATAGCCGATATCCCCCCCCTCGCCACCGCGGCAGTTTCGGTCGCCGCCGGTCTTCCGACCAGCTCCGCTCTCGGGGTGGCGTATAATGACGACGATTTCGACGATGATATCGATCTCGAAGTTGAGCCGCCGACGCCGTACGTCGTCGCTCCTGCTCCCGCACCCTCCAAGACCGAGTTCCCTGCCCCCTCCTCTCTTCGCCACTCCCAGCAAGACGGCGCCATGCCGTGGTCGTCCTCCCCTGCGTCGCACTTTGAGCCGCCGCCCCCCAAGCGGCATTTTTCCACCGCCGCCGCCGCCACCACCACCGCATCCTCCAAGCAGCGGCAGGCTGTGGCCGAGGCCGGCACTGGCTCGGCCGGCAGCCGGGCTTCCAAGCGGACCCGCACTCTCCCGTCTGGCTGGACTGAGCACGACCAGCGAGACCACAGCCCCGAGCCCGAGCCCGACAAGAAGCGGCCCGGCATGGGGCCGGAATTGACGTCTGATGACATCAAGGATCTGCAGAAAAAGATGAGAGAGAGACGGCAGGGCCGGCAGCCCACCGATCTCGACGCCGAACACTGGGACGGAGTGGCGCAGGAGATCTCCAAGGCTCACAAGGCCAAGGCCATGGCCATCACCCTCAGCAAGGAGCAGGAGCACGTCCTCGACCTCGTGGTCAACCAGAACCAGAGCGTCTTCTTCACCGGGCCGGCCGGTACCGGCAAGTCCGTCCTCATGCGGGCCATCATTGAGAAGCTGCAGGTCAAATACTGCCGCGATCCCGAGAAGGTGGCCGTCACGGCATCGACCGGCCTGGCCGCCTTCAACATCGGCGGGGTCACGCTCCACAGCTTCTCCGGCATCGGCCTCGGCAAGGAAGACGTCGCCACGCTGGTCCGCAAGGTCAAGCGCAACCCCAAGGCCAGGCAGCGCTGGCTCAAGACCAAGTGCCTGATCATCGACGAGATCTCCATGGTGGACGGGGAGCTGTTCGACAAGTTATCCCAGGTCGGGCGCATCATCCGGGCGAGCGGCCAGTCCTGGGGCGGGATCCAGCTGATCATCACCGGCGACTTCTTCCAGCTGCCGCCGGTGCCGGAGCGCGGCCGCGAGGCCAGCTTCACCTTTGACGCCGTCACCTGGAACACGACGATCGACCACACCATTGGCCTGACCCAGATCTTCCGTCAGAAGGACCCCGAGTTCGCCCGGATGCTGAACGAGATGCGGCTCGGCCGGATCATGCCCGAGACGGTGCGGGTCTTCAAGGCGCTGGAGCGGGACCTCGTGTTCGACGACGACATTGACGCGACCGAGCTGTTCCCGCGCCGGCACGAGGTCGAGACCGCAAACCTGCAGCGCCTCACCGCCCTGCCGGGGGAGGCCTTCACGTTCGAGGCCGAGGACTCGGGCAACAAGGAAGTCAAGGACCGGCTGCTCGAAAACGTGCTGGCGCCCAAGGCGCTGGTCCTGAAGGAGGGCGCCCAGGTGATGCTGATCAAGAACCTGGACGAGAACCTGGTCAACGGGACGATCGGCAAGGTCGTCGGCTTCTCGGACCAGCCGGACGGCGACGGCGACGACGGCTACGAGGGCCGCATCGGCGGCAAGCCCAGCAAGAGCAAGCTGTCCAAGCTGTCCGAGTACGCATACAAGTACGGGGGGGCGGCCAGCAAGGAGCTCCGGACCAGTTTCCCTGTCGTCGACTTCAGCCTCTCGAACGGGGCATCGCAGCGGGTCCTCTGCGAGCCGCACGAGTGGAAGGTCGAGCTCCCCAACGGTGAGGTCCAGGCTAGCCGCAAGCAGGTGCCGCTGATCCTCGCGTGGGCCCTGTCGATCCACAAGGCCCAGGGCCAGACATTGGAGCGGGTCCGGGTCGACCTCCGAAAGGTGTTCGAGCGGGGGCAGGCGTACGTGGCGCTGAGCCGGGCCACGTCGCAGCAGGGGCTGCAAGTGCGGGGGTTCGCTGCGAGCAAGGTGATGGCGCACCCGCGCGTGATCGAGTTCTACAACAAGCTGTACACGGCCGAGCAGGCGGCCAAGAGGCCGTCGGGGCTGATTACGAATTTTATGAACCCGGTGGCAGCAGGGACAGCTGATGCCAATCATGATGATGGCGGCGGAATTCGCGGGTATGGGAGGGGCGAGAAGCGGAGCGCGGCGCAGGCATCTTGGTAGGCCGGTGGTGGGGCGTAACATGACTGTGTCGGTCTGCTGTGTCTGCTGTCGCTCTGCCGCTCTGCTGTTCTGCGGCTGCTGCTGGATGGTTCGTCATCACTATCAGGAATATAAGTACCGTGGCGTTTTTGGGCAAGAGCGGGCCAGTCGGTTCTGGCCGGGCTGCTCCTGGTGCAGGGGATGATTCGGGCCCGGACACGCAGGCTGGCAGGCCGGCAGCCAGCGGCCGGGAGCGATCAATAGATTTCAGTACGTGGTTGGTGTTGGGCCGGTGATCGGCGCAGCGACGACGACTGATATAACTCGCATTTCAGTGTATGTACGAATGTATGTATCATTTATTGGCCCGAGGGGTCGGCAGGTAGGTAGGTGGTGGCTCGCAATATATATATCCTGCTAACCGTGGCCGCGGCTGGCTATGGATCTATCCGTCCACCAACCCATCCGCCCGCGGGTACAAGCTGCTCGCGGTGTGATATGATTCTACCACCCACAGCCACAAACCCCCCGCGCCATAATCGGTCAACTATATCTACCACCTGTTGCTCGCGCTACGATCGGTCGCCTATATGATAAATACATCACTCGCGCGGAAGTATATCAACCGCGGCCAGATTAAGCTGGGCTGTCATCCGTCGACCGCGGTGGCAGTAGATCTCCAGCTCGCTCGCTTCTTATACATCCAGCAGAGTATAGCTGCGCCCCGCTAAAGTGCACCTATCAACAACGGCGGCACTCGCGTGTTGGCAGAACTCCATCGGACGGCACGCCATTCGCGCACCATTACTCGGAGGCGCACATCATGGCCGCCACCATCCAGCCCATCCGAGCTCGAGTATTTTTCACTGACAGCGGCGTTGAATACGAACATGCATACACACCACCACCACCAATACCACATCCACAGGCAATCCAGTTCGAGAAGCCCACCTCGGCCTGCCTGCCCATCTACAAACCCAACGGGACATAACAAACTCTCCAGACCACCGCATCCAGACCTACTCACCCTCAGCCACGTCCTCGCCCCTACCTGCAACCACAGCGGAGCCACATGCCTGCCTGCCTGCTTATCTATAGCATCGCGCCCGCCAAGTCGCGAAGCAAAGGAAAAATTCAACGTCGACGACAACATTATATGAAACCTGTAATTAAACAAGATGATGGACTATTGTCTCCCTCCCGATCCCCTCTGCCATCAACTACACAGATTTCGCCCCCTCGCCAGGCGAGAAATCGGACGATTCCATACCCTTTTCACTTCCAGCCATTCTCATCATTTGGTACGAAAAGTACACAAGGCAGCACACATGCAGGTTGAGCTGTCGGCTCTTTCAGTTAAGTACCGCCGCCGCCCCCGTCGTCGCCCCCCCCTTCTGCTCGGATCCCATTTATCGATTGCCCGAGGCTAGAAACCACCGCCAACCCCCCCGAGTGTAGTCGAACCGGAAATCAAAAAAGCACAGGAGATACAATAATAGCAAGGTCAGACAGAGACCACCTCCATCAACCCAGCTCTGCGCAGGGCAGGGCGGAGCCGAAAAAAAGAAAAACGTGGACAAGCTTGTGAGCGCGTAAACCGGAGACGGGTTGCGGCCGGATTGAGACGTATCATTGGCAACATGCCACACACTATTACGGATATGGCCCCCGGGGAAACGGAGGTGAGGGAAGGTTTGCTGTCGTCAAGCGGGCCGGCCGATTCCGCGCTCGCCTCAGATGAGGCCGCAAAGCCTGAGGTTCTCCTGGATGATGATATCTGTGGGGATGGGGGGGCAACCCGTCAGCTAACTGCCGCACGCCAAAAAAATGGTCCAAGAAACTATTGCTGCTACACATACCGTTGACGGCCGCCATGACAAACCGTATCTGGGTCGTGTCGGTGGCGCAGGTGAAGTGGGTGTAAATCTGCTTCGTCTCGTGCTGGTTGAGGCTGACGAACCGGTTCAGGATGTAGTCGCACGCCTTGGCGTAGTCGTCGCCGCCCTCGTAGTCCGGGAAGTAGTTCTTCATCGGGCTGATCGGGAGCTTCTCCTTGAACCGATCGATCTTGTTGAGGAACAGGATGATGGACGTCTTGATGAACCATCGGGAGTTGCAGATGGAGTCGAACAGGGTGAGGGCCTCCTGCATCCGGTTCACCGTCTCGTCCTCAAACAGCAGCTGGTCGTACTCGGAGATGGCGACCAGGAAGAGGATGGTGGTGACGTTCTCGAAGCAGTGGATCCACTTCTTGCGCTCGGACCGCTGGCCGCCGACGTCGAACATGCGGTAGGTCAGGTCACCGATGATGAAGGTGGTCTCGGTGATGCCGGTGGTCTTGACCCGGGATCGGAGCACGTCCTGGTCGTTGGGCATGTAGTCGGGCGCGGCAATTCGTTGGATGTTGTCGAAGTAGCTGCGTCCATGGTCAGACGGGATCCCAGCCCGGCACGAGGCAAGGAGACAATGGGCAAGGAGAAAAGGAGATTCGGCAAAGACCGACTATCGGGCAGAGTCATTGAGCTGGTACTCCCTCGACCGCTTGAAGCAGTCGATCACGCCGCGGTCTTTCCACAGCGTCTCGATCGCGTTGCCGACCTCTGGCGGGAGGACGTCGCCCTCGATCTGGGCCGGCTGCATGAAGACGGTCTGGACGTGGTACTCCATCCGCTGGTCCTCGAGCGGGAGCTCGAGCGACTCCATCGCCTCGAGGATGACCCGCATCGACTGCACCGTGTTGCTGAAGATGATTTCCTTGAAGGACTCGCGCTCGTCTCGGGAGTAGCCGCCCTCGTGGATGAGCTTCATCTGCTTAAGGATCGTCGACTTTCCGGATTCACCAGCACCTGAGACGGGGGAGCAGCGCGGCGGCGGCGGTCAGAGGGGGCGGCGGCGCGACGGCGGATTGACAAGACAGCGGGGGTGCGGCGACGACTCACCCAGAAGAAGCATCTTGATCTCGTTGCGCTGCATCAGCTTGTCGCGCTTGAGCTGGTTCTCGATCTCCTCATTGCGGGCCTTTCCCGCCTTGTCCTCGGTGCTCAGTCCGCAACCCATCTCGGCGGCGTGGTACACCAGATAATAGGGTACGAGAACAATTGAGGATGGCGGATGGCGGGCGGGTCGAGATGACAGATGGCCGGGGCCGGTCGACGATGCCGAACAGGTGAACGAGACGGACAACTATCGTGAGGTTAGGGGTGGGTGGGTCAGAAGATGGGTAGCAGATGGCGGGCAGCAAGGAGGCTCGATGACTGGCGGATGCGGGCAGTAGGAATGAGTAACCCAGTGCGACTGGGTCCGACGGCTGCGGAGGCCGGGGGGGCTGGGCTGGCTGATGATGCTCGAAATCGCGCGCGCGCAGCTCGAAAAGGGGGACGGGGACGGGACGGGGGGCGAGGCGCGAGGCGCGAGAGGGACCGCAGAGATAATCCGCGTTACGCACGACTCTCGGCACCGGCCTGATCAATGATGAAGCTATCTCTCGGGCGCGCGCGCATACGAGTCTCGGTCTTTTTTGCACGACCTCTGCCAGTCAGTGGGGAAGGGGTTTCTGCCAGCCAGCCAGTGGGTTGGTTGGATTGGCCGGGGAGGGAGACGATGACGGTGCCGGGCAGGTCGCGTGTTTTTTTTTTTTTTTTTTTTGCCTGTGCCAGCCGCTCGCTATCTTGCCCGAGTACAACAAGCGGGACCACGGTGGAGGGGCTGCAGAAAGGGAAATCAGACTACCCACCTGAGATCGCAGTCGGAGAGGAGGGGGTATCGTATCGCGAGGATTGATTGTTCCTTTTTCGGGGGGCTCGTCGAGTGTATAGCCGGCAGGCAACAATGGCTTGGGGGAGGGCGAAGAAGGGAACGGGGATTTGAGCAAAAAAAGGGGATGGAGGAGGGAAGGGAAGAATTAAAAAAGCCGGCGAGGGCCTGGGGATGCTAATTGCTCTAGGTCGGCGGCGCGGCGACGGGCTCATGCCCAGTAGCAACAGGAACAGGAACAGGAGCAGGATGGGCACGGGCTCTTGCGGCTAATACCACTACCGTCATTTTTGCTGCGTGCTCCGTGGTTCGTTTCCAGACAGACAGGGGGGTTGTCTTGGTGTACACAGTGGTACACGGTGCGAACTACGGCGCCAAGCGAGGGTCGGTCCTCCTGGCGACGGATTCTGGCGGGAACGAACCATTCTCGGACTGCGGGCGCGGACGTTGGTGTGTGGGCCGTGAAACCGCATATGGTGACCCCTTCTGGAGACGGAGCCGGAGCCTCTAGAACCCGGTTCTGCTCTGGGGCCAGTGGACGGGGTCGCCGTGCCTGACCCGGGACGATTCGATTGGCTTCATGGGGCTGGGGCAAGGCCCGCCGCCGGCAGTCCCCCCCTGCGCAGCAGCGGCGGCATCCAGTTCCAGTTCTACCTCCAGCTCAAGCTCGATCAGCAGCAACAGCAGCACCGCAGCGCCGCAGCAGCCGCAGCAGCTCCAGCAGGCTCGGCTCAACATGACCAGTCGTCGCCGCAGCGTATGCAGGTTGGTTGGGTTGGTGGGTGTGGCGATCGAGATCCCAGCCAAGGCGCTTGCCGGCTTGCTGCTCGGGCTGGCTGCCTGCTCCGCGTGCTCTCCCTCCCTTCTCTTCTGTCACTGATCATCATTTCGGCTTGGCCATGTGGGCCGGCTACTTGCCGACGGCAAATGATGACGAACGAGCAAGTGGATGGATGGGCTAGCGCGCGCATCTCCCCTCCCTTGGCCTGCCCTGCGCCTCCTGGTCCGGCTCCGCATCGCGTCGGGCTCGCGCCTGCCCGTCCTCATGTCAGTCGTTGGCTGGACCAAGCCGATCTTGCCGTCTCGAGGCATGGGCCTTGGGCACTTTCTTCACCGCCACGGACGAGGGCGATAACGATAGGGATGGCGGCGCGCCGAGGAGGAGAGCGCGCCCGTGCGCCCCCTTTTCTTCTTACCGCGCACGGTATTCTCCTCCTCAGGTGCAGCCGCGGCGGCGGCGGCGGCGACGGCAGCAGGACGGGACCCCCTCTCCTCTCATCACCATCCCGTGATTTCCCAGCCGGGATGCTTCGCGCCATGTGGGGAAATAGTGGGGCCCTCCCTCCTGGCTCAGACGCTCTCATTCTCTCATAAGCGGCCGAGCGGGCGGCCAGCACGGGTGAACGGTCGGGAATTCTAGAAGGTGGACAGTGGGCGCACTCGGGGTGGAATGAGGAAAACTGACCCCCGCTGCTGGGGGGATACAGCGCCAACCAGCCAGCGCGGCGGCATCGGCAAATACACAGCACAGCGCAGATGATCAGTCGGTGAAGCAGCAGCAGCGCAGTAGCAGCAGCAGCGTCCGCTCAACCAAACCACTGTCCCGAGAGGGTGCTCCAGCATCGCCGGTAGGTCTCTGATCTGGCGAGCTGGCGCCGAGCTTGTCAAGAGCTGGGTGGGCCTAGCGGTGGCGTGCTTTGCACATTGCGGCGGCCGAAAAGGAGGAGGAGCTCCGTTTTCTAGGGATCCCGGCGTCCTGTCCGTTCGCGCCCATGCTGAGACAGTCCGTAATCCGGGATCTCGTGCTCCCCTCCACAGCGGGAGATGGATATATACCGCTGGTCCTCCCTCGTCCCCACGCCCATCCGTCATTGTCGTCGTCGTCGTCGCGGCTGAGAGGAGTCTGAAACTGGCATGGCCTCGTCGAGGGAGAGAGCGGGCGCTGCCGCTTTCTCTCTGGTTGATTTGTTTGGTATTTCGAACAAAAAAGCTGAGCCGTGGTCCATCACGTCAGTAGGCCAGTCCAGTAGATAATCCCTGCCCTCCACGCACCACGGGGCGCGGAAGCTACCGCAGTGGTGGTCGGTAATTTCGAACAGGCCGAGGCTGGCTGGCTGGCTGGCTGGCTGTCTCGGCCGCAAGGTTGAAGATTGCCTCCTTTCTGCCGCTGCCTAGTGCCGGCCGGGCTAGGCCGACCTGGGATAACGTGGGGAATAAAAAAGGCGCGAGCCAATTTGGAAATTAAAATTCGCGTGGGCCGGAGATTCCGCGACCGGCCGGGAGGCCACATGGTTGCGAGATTTCGTGCCGCGCCCGGACCGTCCGCAGCCAACCAGGCCCTGCTGCGGTACTGCGCGCTGCTGTGCTGCGTGCTGCGTGCCTGCGGTGGGTAGTCAGTCCCCCCGTTCTCAGCTCCCTCGTGAGATGGCTGTTGCCACCGCGTGGTGATGGGGGTTGGAGAGAATGGGGGTCGGATTCTAGAACGAGAGCAACAGTCTAAAAAAAACATGAAAGGTTCTCTGGCCGGGATGAGAGGAGACAGGCTGGATAGTGAAACGCGCAATGCACTGTGCCTTGGCCCCCCCCGCGCCAGTGGTGACACTTGATCTACGCTGGTTAGCTGGTTAGCTGGTTGCTGCTGCTGGGTTGAGAAGCAGGGTGGACGCTGGCCTCGAGCACCGGCACATGCAGACGGGCAGCCTCCAGGCTGGAGGATGACCGGGATCGGCGGGACTGGGAATTGTGACGAATGTTCGGGCGCATCTCGGCCGGGGCCAAATCGAAGAAAAACATCCATCCAGCTCGGCCCGGTCACGCGGCGGACCTGATTGGCCCGGGGCCGCTGTTTCTCGAAATAGCCACGGCCGGGGCGGCGACGCAGGGCGACGCGGGGCGGCGACGCAGGTCGGATCACAGGTCGGATCACAGGTCATGTCTGCCGGATCACAGGCTGAGCCGGGACCTGCAGCTGGCTGCCCGCCCCCCCTCCCGAATTCCCCCCTCCCCCCACTCTGGCTGCCTCATTACTGTCTGCCAGTCGGTATGTACGTACAGACTACAGTCTGACCACCATCGCGAGCAGGCTCAAGCTCGCTGGTTCGCTCGCTATCCAATGTCCGCTGTCAGGGGGGCTTGGGTTTGACTGGCTGACTGGCTGGCTGGCTGACCAGGCGGCGGCGGGGGGGTTCATCCTTGGTTTCTCCACCTCTCTGTGAGTGTGTGGATTTAGCGCCGGGGTTTTTAGCCCAGACAGACTGGATATCGGGCGGTTATTGCTCTGCATGTCTGTCCTGCGTCCAGCTGGGTAGGCCCTGCCAGCCAGCCAGCAAGCCAACCAGCTAGTCTCAGGGTCAGGAAATCAGAAAACAGGAAAACACCAGCTCGAGTGCAGGAACCTGTGCGGTTATCGGTCCTGCTGTCCTATCGCTCGCTGAGGCTACCTAGAATCCGGTCCAGTCCATTCTATCCTGCCCCCTTTTCCCGTGCCCCTTGCCCCCGTGCCCCCGTGTCCCCGTTCCCGCTTCCCTCAGCCAAGGCCTCTCCCCTCTGCCTGTCCGGCCGACCCTTACTCCATGGCCAGTCTCTGGATATATACTATCTGGCCGGACACATGAATCGCCTCAGCACGTTAGTCCAAGCAGAGGCCGAGGCGGAGGAGGATCAGCCAATCACAGCGGCCTCTCGGCGGCGCCGTCGGCCGGGTCTCGGCCCTGCCGAGTGGCGAGCTTGGCGGCGCCGAGGGCGCGGCGGCGCAGCATCTCGGCGCGGTAGCGGAGCCAGCCTGCTTGGATCTCCTAGTCATCCTCGTGGGCCAGGTCTCCTGCCACCGCTCCTTCCTGGGGGCCGCGCCACCACACCTGCACGACCCAGCTGCTGCCGAACACCACGCCGCGCCGCTGCTTGGTGCCCGCCTTCTTCCACACGGCCGGGCCCAGGCCCATGTCGGCGACGTACAGGCGCCACTCGTCCTCGTCCGAATCCACCCTGTCGAGCCCGTCGTCGAATCGAGCGGCTGCGGCTGCGGCGGCCGCTGCCGCCGCTGCCGCCGCCGCCGCCGCG
>JAOYNC020000008.1:367379-388071 GCA_025802115.2 Bertia moriformis
AAGAGAAATATCTTAGTGATTATATTTTTTTCGTGGTTGCGGAAAATTACGTAGACTTTTGTCCAAGAACTATATATTATGTTCATGGATACTTATACCGCAGGTCGAAGGGGAGCTAAACGAAGCAAACCATCAGGAGTCATGGAGAGCATCACAATCTTTTCATTGGGGAAACCCCATTGGAGTACTTGGTATTGTAACTTTCAAGGGCTTCCACGGAAGCCTCCTCACTGTAGCTATACATAGGCGGGCGCTCTAGACGAATTACATCATAGCTAAACAGATCCAAGTGAAACTGGGAGGCCTAATACCATACATACAGTGGATTAATTGTTTCAAGGCTTTCTCGCTTTGTGGAAATTCTCTTCAGTTCCATAGTCCTCAAATGCCACTGGGGCTCCACTGGCTCGAACGTACTACATGCACGGAAAATTCTTCCGTTACTATATGGGTAGCTTGAAGAGAGGATACCGATAACTTAGCAGAAAGGGATGAATCTCAGCCCAGCTCATATGAGGTCCGACATAAGCAAATCTAAGCCGCCGCCGCAGGCCTCCGATGGCCATTCGACATCTTCCAAGCGACATCGCCGTATTACACTTCAGTCTAGACAAGCAATTGACACTGGTGTGGCAACAAGAGTCAAAAGCCAGTGTGTGAAGAAAAAGAGCAAGATCAGAAAAGTGTTAAAATGTTCCATTATCCTAGCTGAGCCCATGGCATGCCGTCCATTTCTCATCACCTCCAATATACCGAAACACCGCCCCGGTCATAACAATCCGGGTCATTCGACGCCCCCTCATACGTCTCCAACCCCCTCTCCAAAAGCCCCGGCCTGGCCCTCACACTCTCCGCCAAACCAACCGCCAGCGAAAAATCCTCCTTCATCAACTGCACCTCAAACCCCCCTGGTACGCATGACTAACTCGGCGCATCCGCCACAACCCTGGAACATGAACTAAACCTCTCACAAATGGCATTCTGCCCAGTCTCCGCCGCAAAAACACTCGGCAGCACGCGCGGGTGCAATCCAGCGCGAATCCCCATGTTCAGCGCCTCGGCGCTACCTACCGTGATCAGACCGGAGAGGTAGTTGTTGCACAACTTAGCCGCGACACTTAGCGACAGCGCGCCGCAGGGAATGATCTGCTTGCCCATGATGGAGAGAAGGTGGTTTAGGTTCTGCAGCTGGGGGTCGTTCTCTGTCCAGCCGAGGAAGAATGCGATTGTGCCTTTAGCTGCGCCAAGTGTGCTGCCGCTGACGGGGGCACGTAGAAGGATGCGTTTAGGTGGATTTCGGCAAGCTGTTATTTTACTAGTAGGTTGGTGGCGAGGTTGATGTTCGAGCAGTCTATGATGACTTGGCTTGCGAGGTAGATTGTGGTGACGCCGGTTTTCCATATAGGTAGACGGACTTGACATGAACGCCTTTCGGGACCATCTAAAGGACATTTTTCTGTCTTTGTCAGTAATGGTTTATCAACTAGGCTGCTGCATCCCTGGGAGAACCTGAGGCCATGACTTTCCCCGGATACTTCTCAAGCTCCTCGATAGGTGCTTTGGAAATATCGAAGACGTGGATGCGCGCATTGGCTAGGAGTTTGGCCGCGAGTTGCTCGGCCATGTGCTCGCCCATGGCACCGAGGCCGATGAAGCCGACTTGGGTGAAATTCGATGCTGCCATGTTGTGTGTCTGCATTGTTGCTGTTATCTACATAGTGCTATCTATGGAGCATGTCGTTTTGTATATAAAAGCGCAATATGCAGGATGCCCTCTAGTGTTGGGGTTAAAGCTTGGATTGGGCGAGTTCAGGGATATTGGGGGGAGCTTGGGGAAGCTTGGGGAGGTCCGTGTTTATGGTGGTATGGAAATGGAAGATAATACTTTCCTTTATTGTACAGCTATGTGCGTAACCTATCCCGTCAATAATACACTTACGAAATACTCACTTCTTTCTCAGGCACTCGAAGCAAGAAGATAATCAATTGCTTCCAACAAATGCGGCACAAACACCGCCGGGTTCTCCGTCGCCGGGAAATGATCCAAATTCGGCATTCGCTTGAACCTCGCCGCCGCGATCTTACTAGCCGTGTCCTCGGACATCTCGGGCATGTTGCACTATTGATCAAAGGGGACTTGTCATGCCACTTGCGATGCATCTCAACGCGCTTGCATCTGTTGTGGCACTGTCAGTTAAAACCAGTGGACTGGGACGGTGTGCTCACTTGTGTAGTGGAATAGAACCACCAATACCAACCTCCTCAGCACGGGTAGCAGCAGCAAGACAAGCCTGACCAGCCATCGACGCACCACACAGAATGGGATTCTTCAACTACAGAGCCTTGATCACCACCGCAATGCAGCTGAGACACGCATCTTCACTGTTCGTATGCGCACCAGCGGGATACTCCAGACTCGGAAACCTGCGCCCATGTGGCGGCAAGTCAAACGCATACATAGTGCAGCGAGCTCTCATCCGCGCGTCATTCATGACCCATGGTACTGCTGACTATCAAACCGCGCCGTGTGCAGGAGCACAATCTCGCACGGACCTGAGCCACTGCTCTCGTAGAAGATCTTGCATTTTCCCCATCCATTTCTCTGCACGAAGATGTACCGGCCTATCAGATAGTCCTCTTCCTGCTCGAGCTGGGAAAGACATCATTAGGCCCGCAGTAGGTGTTGTGCAGGACATCCAGCATTGTGCGCCAGATGTGCGCATAGTTTGCAAACGCAATCTGGTCGCCGATAACCTCAACGCCTTCCTGTCGGATTTCCTGCCCGTAGAGATCCCAGAAACTGTGGTATGGCATGGCTGGATTCTTTTTGAACAGGTTCTCCCATTGCGGGGGCAGCGCGGCGAGAGAAAAATAGCGTCTATGTAGGGACCGACGCGCGCACTTGCTGTGCCATGGTTGAAGGTGAAAAGAATGGTATCGTTGTTGCCGACAGATTTGATTGCGAAGGATATCGACTTTGAGATATGGTTGGGTGTTTGTGAACCCTAGGAACTGGAAATTATCGTTCGCGGCTCGGTTTTATCCTGGGAGGATACCGCCTAGTTGCGAGGAGAGATTGTACCAGGGGTGCTCAGACATGGTGTTTGTTCAACGAGAGGGAGATACTTGGTTGCTCATAGAGGCAATCTGAAATGTAATTGCCGTATAATCCATCCATCACCGGGAAGCCCTTACCCCACGTTTCCCATAGCCTGGCTGGGGAGTGTTGGGGTAACGTGTACTGGGGATGGGAAAATGATGCGCTGCATGCCATTGGCGTTATTAATTGTTAATTAGCCGATGAAATGAGAAAGTCTCCGTAAAGTAAGGCTGAAGCATTTCGTTGACAGGACCCAGGAGTTGTCCCCCAGAGAATCATTCATCTGGTTTATGAGTTCAGCTGGAAACCTCGCAGCAAAGGTGCGTGACCGAGCCGGCAACAACAGCAACGAAGGCTATAGCGGCCAGAACGGGGCTCTCCAACAGATCCAGAATATATTCAATAAGCAGACAGAGGGGATCAAAGCTCTGCAGCACTCAATGCAGCTCTCCAAAGTAACCAACAGTCCCCCCGTCCCTTTGGCCACGCCAGGTCATACCGGGACGCAACTCTGGCAAGTCACTTGACATCAACAGAGCCATCCATGGTTTCTGGCTAGATGCAGAGCGTTACAAATCGCTGTCAGCACAAACGGGGCACTGAGCACTTCCAAGGCAACCCAGCAACGCCATTCCCGCTAAGAGAAGACCTGGAGATCCATATCCAGGGCACTGATTGCCAGATCATGGACCCCTTGCACCACCAGAAGGAAATCAAGGTCGTAGAACGTGCCAAACGTGCCATTAAGGAATCAAACAACATTGGAATCACCTACTGGACAGACTCCACGGACCGCATCATGCCTAGTGGAGATATTATTCTCCGAGCAGAGAATCTAGATGTAGAACAACTACAACATATACTGCTATGTAAAGCTACCAACACCCCATTGCTATGCTATACTGCTATTTAGACTGTTGTTTATATTTAATAAAATGCCTTTACTGTATTCTCTTCTAGGTCAACAAGGCCTACTAAACCAAAGCACTGTGCAAACAAATGCACACAACACTCCTCTCTTTCACCATCCCACAACGCATCTATACAACTTCACTTCTCTTCACTGTCGCCGAGAACCCACAACCAGACAGCTTTCAAAACCCCTTCCTTTCTTCTTATCCAAAATGCACTCGTCCTTTCATCTCTGCCATATTCTAATTTCCATCCTCATGCCTCAACAGCACCATGGCCCAGAGACGCTATTCCAACCCTGTCAGGTACTACAGCGTGCCTCCTACCGCGATCGCACCAGAACATAACACCCTAATGACCACCGTTGCGATGCCCAACCATTCGCCCACTTCCCCTACAATCACATCACCCAGACCGTCTCCCCCAACGCAGCCCCAGCGGACATTCATCCTCAACCACCCGCCCCTAGGCGAAACGGAACGACGCTGCCCACACAATGACTTAACGCCCATCGAGGGTATTTCAGAGATGTTCCGCTGCGATGAGTGCTGGCACAAACCTGAGTTGGGTTGGCTGTGGACCTGTACGCAGGATGTCGTGGGAGAAGATGGACTGATCGATCCAAAAAAGTGCGCTTTGCTAGAACAGAAGGCGTACCTGTCTGTTTTGAGTGGTGCGCATGAAGAGGATGATTTGAAGATTATGATTAAGCAGAGACTGGCCTTTTTGAGCAGGGAAGAGTTTCATTTGCCTCAGAGCGTGGAGCAGGGATGTGGTGCGGGCCAGGAGAGGCCTAAGGATGAAGCGTCTATGCCAGAACAACAGAGACATGTTCGACAGAAAAGTCAACGCGTGCGATTCGCAGAGGAAAACTCGTACAGATCACTGTCTCCTCTGGTATACCGCGATGAGGAGGAGGATAAGAGCGTGGAAGCGTATCGAACTACCGTCCCAGAGCAGCAAAGTGCTGCGTCAGACGAAGACAACCATGCTGAATACATAGCGTGGCTGAACATGATCACAAATATGAGAAATGAGACGGGCTTTGGACAGCTCAGACCTGGTATTAACACTTCGCAACCCTCTGCGAACACTGTCCAAGGCGTTCACGCGCAACAGCAGCAAACCCCCGGCAACAATGCTCAGGCGCAGGCCAACGAATCTCAACCACAAGTTATCGATCGCTCGTACATCACGCGTCTTCGCCGGGAGATGCACAGTTTGGATTACCACGCAGCCATTGCAGACATGCACAAGACGTCCCGGGTTTCCCCGCAACAGCTTAGGGCCCGCCACCAGCCTGAAGTCTCACGCTCCAAGTCTTTCCGTTCGCACTTCCAACGCTCCCACCAGGGATCACAGAGACGTGACGATGGAAACCAGATCGCCGCGCCTGTACCTGTACGCCCCGCATCCCACGATTACAGCGGACAGCACCAAATCCCTGACCATCACACTGGACGCCGTGAGCAACTCAGCCCTCACTACCGTGGTGTCCAAAGTCCGCCTGAAATGTTCCAGGGTAGGGCTTTAAGTCGTTCGCACAGCCATCCTGCGCGAGAACAGCCGGGCCACAACACCCCCAGGGTCCCGTTCGTGCTGAATATCCACGATCCTGAGGAGAACCAGAGCTCCACCGTGCAGGTCGCCGCACGCGCCATTGGGTACATTCCGAAAGAGCGTCTTTCTTCTGAATACCCTAGCCCTCCGCTTACAGCGCCTGAACAGCCTTCTTACAGGATTACCAAGCCCCTTCCTCCGCCGCCCCCGCCGCCCCGCCGGCCTAGGTTTTTGTTCCCTTGCGGTTATAAGATCTGCTCGACATGTCGGGGCGTGAGAATAAACGAGATGCTTCCGGCGACTAGGTACGATCCTGAAAAAGAACTTGCGCGACCATCGGCACTCGTTTACGAAACGACCCAGCAGTCCGGTATCCCGGAAAAGCCGATATTCTTCCATCCCGACTTCCAAGACCCGCGTAGCGACCCGACGGCGAAAGATGGCATTCTCATGCGAGATGCGAAATACTTCCTAGCACGAGACAACGATCCCGAGCTTCGGGGTCTGATTGCGAGTCACATTGTCAATCTGGGACCTAGCCCTGCGCCTGCGGACGAGAACCTGGCTTTTCACATGGAACACCTGGCAGTTGAATCACTGAGCGGAGGGAGCGACAATTCAACGGATGAGAGCGTGGATGCCGTTGGACAGATGCTCATCTAGCTGGGATGGTGTTTCGGCGAGTGTTTTGATGCATGTGAAGATCACTGTTCGTGATCCACTGTCAGTTTTGGACTGGCGATGAACGAGATATGAAAATCTTTGACGATATTGACGATGTACGAGTATTGGATATGATTCTGGTCCGTTTTATGTATTAATAGCTTCAGACAGGAAAGAAAAAAATGAATAATGCCAACCTCAACGCATTAGCCGTGGGACCAAGGACCTATCATCGCGCCAAAAGCAATTATACTACACCATGGTCCGTAGAAATCATTGACCCCATCATATGGAGGGCTCATGCCATTTTTTACTCTTATATGCTCCATTCTGTCGCAATAAAACCACGACAATGAAGATGATCCCACGCTCTCATTTCGCCGTGTATATTAACCTGCGGGTTCCGCCCTCCCGAATTCCGAGCCTCGGTCTCTGACTGAACGGCTATCGATTATCGCCGATAAATAGGACTTTCTACTCCGTACACCTACCAGACACGCATACACATACACAATAACGTCATGGCAGACAATGAGAAGCCCCCTGTCGAGCCGACTGAGCAGGCCGAGCAAACTGAACAGGCTGAACAGCAGCCCGACGACAGCAGCAAGGCGAACCCCACGCCTTCGCAGTGCCAGGTGCCGACAACGCTTCAAGCGACGGATCGTTTGGTTGGACGGATTGATCGGTATGCGCCCATCTACTGTTTTCCATAAACATATCAAGCTAATAAAACAGATTGATATCCACCGCGGCCGGCGAAGAACGAGCCTTTGCGGCAATCAGCTACCTCTCCCACGCTCTACACCATTTCCTCGGCTCCGCGCCAGGAATTGCAATCCAAACCCGCCTAGGCCTCCTCACGCGTTTACGAAACCTCACAGAAAAGGTCCCTGCCACAACACCAACACCTGCACCCGCACCATCCTCATCTCGCCTCCTTGCGCTCTCCTCCCTCTGCTCCGAAACCCGCTACACATTGCGCCTCTTCGGCCTCGTCCCGCTGTGGACCTGGGGCTCGCAAACCCTCAAATCGCCACCTTCAGACCGCCTCATCTACTCCATAACCCTCCTGCAAGTCATCGCAAACGTCCTCTACCAGTCCCTTGAGAACGTCGGCTATCTCGCCTCCAAGAACATCGTCTCGAAGCGCTTCGTGGACCGCTGGGGCGGGATTGACAAGTTCTATCTGTGGAGCACGCGCGCGTGGTTCGGGCATATCGTGCTGCAGTTCGTGATGCTGTGGAGACAGCATGTGCTGAGGAAGGCCAAGGCGGCGCTGATGTCGCAGGAGAAGAAGGAGGAGGTGTTGGCGGGGGAGATTAGGGCGTGGAAGAAGAGTCTTGTGAATAATTTGTTTTGGGCGCCCTTGGCACTGCATTGGAGTTTTGAGAGGGGGATTGGGGTTCCGGGGAGTGTGACT
This sequence comes from Bertia moriformis, assembly GCA_025802115.2. Lineage (NCBI taxonomy): Eukaryota > Fungi > Ascomycota > Sordariomycetes > Coronophorales > Bertiaceae > Bertia > Bertia moriformis. The sequence goes on from JAOYNC020000008.1 coordinate 375,038, forward strand.
GGGGCTGGGGGGTTTATGGCGGGTGCTTGGGGGTTCTGGGATCTTTGGGGGTCGACTTTGAGTTGATTGTATATACGTTTCTTTAGTTGTTGTGCTGTGTTCATGGGTATTTAGACGGTTTTGTATTCTATATGTAATAAGGGCATGTTTAGAGGAACCACTCGCCTTGATCCTCTTCTATGCATTCCAACTTCTCAACTTGCCCTGTATAAGATTTCGACCGTCGCTTCGACCGTCGCTTCGCCGATGAACTCCGCGGTGACACTTCCTCAACACCCATGCCCTTACACTGAGACCTTGCAATATGCTCATAGAACGAACCCGTCAAAAAATCATCCAACTCCCACGCCGCACCCTTGATAGGGACCAACCCTTCCATCGCCCTCTCATCCGCCCAACAAAAAGCCCCCGCCTCCACAGCCCGCACACTACACAACTCTCTCTCATCCATCGCCCTCTGCTGAATATCCACCTGCACACTAACCAACTTCATCAACCCAGCCTCCAGCTCATAGATCGCATTCCTCTGCTGCTCGTTCAGTCCAAAAATGAGCAGACCTTCGACGGCGGCTTGTGGGTTCGGCGATGGCGCGATCACAGGCGTTCCGGGGTTGGAGAAGCGGTAGAGTTGGTAGCCGAAGAGCGTGGCTTGGGTCATATTGCGGGAGATGGGGGTTGCTTGGGGTATGTCGGTGAAGTATTTTAGGACGGTGGGGAGCATTAGGGTGTCGTAGACGAAGCGGGGGGAGGCGTCGGGTTGGGTTAGGAAAGTGGTTGTTTGGTCTTCTGTGAGAATGTTGTTTAGTGCTTGGGTGTAGTCGGAGGGGTACCATTGTTTGTATTCCATCTGCGCTGGTGGTGAAATCTGGATATTTCTTCAATATTGAAAGAAACTGGGTTCTATAAGTCAACAAGCAGAGGAGATATCTGGTTAGAGCAATGAGAAAGGGAACCTGTAACAAGGCTCTCTCTTAAATCAGAAACTGAGGCTTGTTGCCTTATGTCTTTCCTGGCAATTCGGCAAAGATGCTATCCTTTCAGGCAAGACATCCTGGAGGCTCAAAGCAGAGCCATGCCGGTCATAGCAGGCATTCACAGCACAGGCAGCCTTTACTCGCATAGGCGGATCCTACGCCGCAAAGCGCAGCATAACATAACAGCCACCCGACCTGTGATGCCTAGAAGCCCACTTGACAATCTTGACAATCCGTAGATCGTAGATCAAAAAATTTCCTTGTATGATATCTTTCTTCACTCTCCTATACCTGGTAGAGAACAAGATGAATCACATATTAACACGACCGGCTTCCATGGGCTTCTCCGCCAGCGGGCGGTGGCCAGAGACCCGCTGATTAAGTCATCCGGGCCCAGCAAGCGTATCGTCACTGACCATCTCTTAACGGACAGCTCTAACTTCCAACCTCACCACCTTCTTCCCTTTCTTCCACTTACTCATTACTCCCTCCCCGTTCCATCAACACTATCCGGGTTCAACTGGACCTTCCCTAATTTTCGTTTTCTGTTTTTCCGTTTGCATTTCTTGTTCGTTATTCTAGCTGGATCCGCCAGCGTCGTCTAGGTACCTTTTGAGTCTACGTTGCTTTAAGAGCTTGTCAGAGCACTACCATCCAAGATGACTTCGGAGCCGGATTACACTCACGACAAGAAGAGAGTCAACTTGACGTACGTTTGAGCCGCTTCTCTGACAGAAACCGATAGACGCATGTTTGCTAAATGTTCGCCAGTGACCCCTCGGGCGCCGAGCACAGAGAGGTAACCAAAAAGCGACGCTTCGAAAGAGAATGGCCACAAGATTCTAATACCATAACCACAGGACGATACCTCGACAGCGATTCTCAAGAAGAAGAAGAAGCCCAACTCGTTGCTGTATGCTCATTGATCTCTCACCGTTGGAAATGGCGCCATGGCTAATCAGAACCCCGCTCTCACAGCGTCACCGATGCCGTCAACGATGATAACTCCGTTATTGCTCTCTCCAACAACACTATGGACACTCTCCAGCTCTTCCGCGGTGACACGGTCTTGGTCAAGGGTAAGATGCGGAAAGATACCGTCCTTATCGTATTGGCGGACGACGACCTCGATGACGGCAGCGTTCGTATCAACCGTGTCGTGAGACATAACCTTCGTGTTAAGCACGGTGATATTGTCACGGTTCACCCGTGTCCCGACATTAAATATGTACGTCTTTTTTTTTCTTTTGTTTGATTAGAAATGTGCACCGGGAGTGGTTGCTGACATTTTTTTTTGGTGGTTAGGCCAAACGTATTGCCGTTCTTCCTATTGCAGACACCGTCGAGGGTCTGACCGGTTCTCTTTTCGATGTCTACCTTGCCCCATACTTCCGCGAGGCCTACCGGCCAGTGAAACAGGGTGACCTGTTCACAGTACGTGGTGGTATGAGACAAGTCGAGTTTAAAGTCGTCGAGGTGGACCCCCCAGAGCATGGCATTGTCGCTCAAGATACCGTCATCCACTGCGAAGGTGAGCCGATTCAGCGTGAAGATGAAGAGGGCAACCTCAACGAAGTTGGTTACGACGACATTGGTGGCTGCCGGAAACAGATGGCTCAGATCCGTGAGTTGGTCGAGCTGCCTCTTCGCCACCCTCTCCTGTTCAAGTCTATCGGTATTAAACCCCCGCGTGGTATCCTCATGTACGGTCCCCCTGGTACCGGTAAGACTTTGATGGCTCGTGCCGTTGCCAATGAGACCGGTGCTTTCTTCTTCCTGATCAACGGTCCCGAGATCATGTCCAAGATGGCTGGTGAATCGGAATCGAATCTCCGCAAGGCGTTCGAAGAGGCTGAGAAAAACTCTCCCGCCATTATCTTCATTGATGAGATTGACTCTATCGCTCCCAAGCGTGAGAAGACCAACGGAGAGGTCGAGCGCCGTGTCGTTTCTCAGCTTCTGACCCTGATGGACGGTATGAAGGCTCGCTCCAACGTGGTCGTTATGGCCGCCACCAACCGCCCCAACTCCATTGATCCTGCTCTCCGTCGTTTCGGCCGTTTCGACCGTGAGGTTGACATTGGTATCCCCGACCCCACTGGCCGTCTGGAGATCATGTCGATCCACACTAAGAATATGAAGCTTGGCGAGGATGTCGACCTGGAGACCATTGCCGCCGAAACTCACGGTTACGTTGGTTCCGATTTGGCTTCGCTGTGCTCTGAGGCCGCCATGCAACAGATTCGTGAGAAGATGGACTTGATTGACCTCGACGAGGACACAATCGACGCTGAGGTTCTCGACTCCCTTGGTGTTACCATGGAGAATTTCCGCTACGCTCTCGGTGTCTCCAACCCCTCGGCTCTCCGCGAGGTTGCCGTTGTCGAAGTCCCCAACGTCCGCTGGGAGGACATCGGTGGTCTCGAAGAAGTCAAGCGCGAGCTTGTCGAAAGCGTCCAGTACCCTGTGGACCACCCCGAAAAATTCCACAAGTTTGGTCTTTCGCCTTCTCGTGGTGTTCTGTTCTACGGTCCCCCGGGTACTGGTAAGACCATGCTTGCCAAGGCTGTTGCCAACGAGTGTGCTGCCAACTTCATCTCCGTCAAGGGTCCTGAGCTGCTGAGTATGTGGTTCGGTGAGTCTGAGAGCAACATCCGTGACATCTTCGACAAGGCTCGTGCTGCGGCACCTTGCGTTGTCTTCCTGGATGAGTTGGACTCGATTGCCAAGTCGCGTGGTGGTTCCGTCGGTGATGCCGGTGGTGCATCTGACCGTGTTGTCAACCAGCTTCTGACCGAGATGGATGGTATGACATCGAAGAAGAACGTCTTCGTTATCGGTGCTACCAACCGTCCCGAACAGCTTGATGCTGCCCTGGTCCGTCCTGGTCGTCTAGACACTCTTGTCTACGTTCCTCTTCCCGACCAGGCTTCTCGTGAGAGCATCATCCGGGCTCAGCTTCGGAAGACTCCTGTCGCACCGGATGTCGACATTGACTTCATTGCCAGCAAGACTCACGGGTTCTCTGGTGCTGACATTGGCTTCGTCACCCAGCGTGCTGTCAAGCTTGCTATCAAGGAATCGATCGCTATTGACATTGAGCGCACGAAGCAACGCGAGGCTGCTGGCGAGGATATCAACATGGACGAAGAAGAGGAGGCTGAGGACCCCGTGCCGGAGCTTACCCGGGCCCACTTTGAGGAGGCCATGAAGTCCGCACGTAAATCGGTCAGCGACGTGGAGATCCGTCGGTACGAGGCGTTTGCTCAGAGCATGAAGAACTCTGGTGGCAGCAGTTTCTTCCGCTTCCCATCTGGCGGTGAAGTTGGGGAGAATGATACATTTGGGGAAGCCGGCAATGACGACAGCCTCTACGATTAATTGGGTCTTGGTAGTTTGATTTAGTTATTTTCATGTTTTCTTACGTTAGTTAGATCTACGTACTATGAATTGTGGACGTTAAATATTTTATGTGATCGAGTATCTCTACGTTCTAAAAGCAATGTGACAACAAGTTTTCGATGTCTGATATGAGTGGCAGTAATGCTGTCAGTACAGCGGATGGTGGTATCTATTGAAAAGAAATAGTTGAATGCGCCAAAGTCCCCCTAACTCCAGAATGAATATAAGAAAATGGATCCCCAGTCTCGCCCCGACCTATCCAAAAACGCCTGGTGACGGTCTCACCCCATGCTTCATAGACAAGAACTCCCTCAATATAATGCATATACAGCCCCATCTAACGTAACCACAATCACTTGACATTCTTCCCCGGATTGGGCTTCTTCCCCGTCTTCTTAACGGGACTGGCATCACCATTCTTGCCTTTGCCCGACGAATCGCCCGACTCTTCCCTATCCAGCCTCTTCCCAGATGCTCCAGAAAGACTTCCCTTCCCAGTATCAAGCGAATCGTCCAGTGCCGATCCATCCTCCCAAACCACCACATCCTTCAAAACCTCCTTAACCATGCGCACGCCATGCTCAACGACGACCGCGGGAATGCGCACATCCACGTTCTCCAAATACGCCTCAGCATCGGCACTAAGACCCATCCCATTCCCCCCGTTGCTGGTATTCCCATTCGCATTCCCACTACCCCTCCCATTCTGAGTACTCCCAGTCCGACCCGCCCCATTCGAACCCGAACTCGAAAGATCAAACGCCGGATGCGCCCGACACTCCGCAGACGCAATCACCGCGTCCACGACCTCATCGAAGCGCTCGCATCGTCCGGCGCGGAGGAGTTCGAGCGAGAGCGTGCGGATTTTCTCGGTCCAGCCCATGCGCTGCAGGTAGCAGAGGAGGTTTGTGTGAATATCGTCGAGGGCGGAGGTGGAGGCGAGGTGGGCGAGGAGGTCGGTTTCGAGGGAGTCGGAGGTGGTTGTTGTTGTTGAGGTGGAGGGGTTTGGGTTTGGGGGGGTTGGGGAAGAGGAGGGCATTTTGTTGGTGGGTTTGGGTTTGGAGGGAGTATTGTGTACGGAGTACGAGTAGAGGGGTGGTGGTTGTGCTGGGTGTGGAGGTAAGGAGTGGTGAGGGTGAGGGTGAGGTTGGAGGTTGCGGAGAGATCTGATCAGTTCGTTGCCGGTGCGAGAGCCGGAATTGAGATTGGTACTTTCCTAGGATATTTACGAGGGCAAGGGCTATTGAGACTGTTATTATTCTTATTGTAATTCTATTGATCCGATTTGATTTCATCAGTTGTAGTCGCAGTTGTAGTTGCAGTTGCAGTGGAATACGCCTTGTACGTAGTATACGAGATGACATAGTGGACGGCTATAATGATCACAATTATACCTCTTCAAACCTATTCATAGATCCGATTGTCATTACGATATTGTCTAATCAATTTTTAATCTCTCCATGAAGTATATCCTGTATGTAAATCAGCCGATTCAGGGGGAAACCCACTGGCAATGTATCCGCCACAGCAAATGGTCCGGCACTATTGAATTCTGACAGCAAGCTAGGACTCTTTCTCCAGTGTGTTTGTATTGCTGATTGACGGATTGTCTGTCAAGCAGCGCCAAACTAGCAGTTAATATTTCCCTTAGCCCCGAGACGTGCCCGAGTCTATACAGCTCCATATGTCGGAATAGGAATACGGAGTACGCATTACTCCGTAGCCAGCAGATATGTATAACAAATACTTTTCACTGGATAATCTCCTGAACGGAAAACAAGCCTAATACGAACATGTTGGCGAGGAGAAATGGAATGGAGTAGAATTGCTGATGTTCAGCAAAGAACTGGGGGAAGTGTAGGTAGGCCAGGACTCGGCGGCTATGCTGTTCTTTTTTTATTCGGTTTTTTTTTGTATAAAGAATTACAACAGAATACCATAGTATTTGACCTTTGAATGTCTTCTCTTCGCTTTCTTTTCTCATAGCCTCTCAAGTCACGTGCAGCGATCTCAACTTCCCAGCTGGGACAGTTGCAACCTCAACTTGACTCACCATTTCTTCTCACACATATTCTCTCACTCTCCTTTTGCTCGCCAACCTCGTCCACTCGTTCTGGCGCTTCCTCTGCATCGTCTGTGTCTGTCGTCATTCTCTCCTTTGGGTCCTCACTCCATCCTGTTCTGCCAGCGCAGTTTTTAGATACATCATCTCGCGCCTCTCGCCAGTTCCCCGCCTTCTGCTCTCTCCTCCGCGTCCCTCGCAGACCAGCCTCGATTTCTTGAGATTGCCTAGGCTTCGCTATAAGCTCCTTTTTGGACTTCCATCCTGGCAACATTCCTCCCCCTACCCGTGCTACCTTCGACTCCGGCAACGAACCATTACCCCTCCGTGACTCCGTCCATGCGGCCGTGTCTTGACCTCCATTGCGAATCGACCTGAATACTGCGTCTCCGCCGTATATCTGGCTCCCTTTGTTTGACCCGTCCACGGCATCGTATTCTCGACCGGACCCTCCGCGGTTAGCATCTGCTGGTCGATCCCGGCCATAGCGCCAACTTGCTCGTTTCTTTTTCTGCGTCCGCTCCGACCACCTACCTCCACGAACCGTCCTCCAGATAACTTTTTCCCGGAAGCAAATCGCCATGAATCCTGCCACGATGTCGCTCCAAGCCACAGTCTACCACGACTCCGATGCAGATGACGAGTTCACTCATCCCGCAACAGACTCCGAAGTCGATCACTCAGACTCTGAAGCGCTCTCCGAAGAACATACTCCGACATCCTTTGCCAACAAACTCTCAGACGATGTTCGTGCGCCAGGTACAATCATTATAGAATGGAGCGCAGAGGAATGCGCCAGGTTTTTGGCTGCTTTGGGCCTTCGCCAATACTGCGATACGTTCTTAGGTGAGTTGGCCGCGTCGTCACTGTAGGCAGTGGAGATGTCGCTAATGTGTCATTTTGCTTAGAGAATGAAATCGTCGGCGAGGCGCTTATTGCTCTTAAACATGATGAATTAAAGGAAATGGGAATCGCTAGTGTGGGGCATCGGTTGACAATACTGAAAAGTGTATATGAGACCAAGGTCAAGCAAGACGTTCCGCTCGATCCTGATCACTATATCCCTCTATGTACGTGGTTTACGCCTTAACCGAGTGAGATCCCAAAGTACTAACATGGATTTAACAGCTGCCGACCAAAGCCTTAATGAAAACGCTACCCAAGAAGATATCGCGCGTCTAATTCAATCCATCCGGTTACGCGACGAGAAGATTGTTTCGGTAGAGTCAGATTTGCGCCGCGTGGCCGAGGAATATCGTCGACTACGGGAAGATCTGCTGCCAGTATTCAAAATGGCCAAGGACCGATCGCAACCACTCCCGCCTGGCGGAATGGACAACCACCACCATGACAGCCAACCGCTGGCTTCGCCTGGATTGCCGTTCGAACGACCAGGAACAGGCATATCGCGAACCTTTTCCAAGAGAGTTTACACGGGAGGCACCACACCGAAGAACAATTCTCCAACGCATATTCCACCCTCCATCCTCGAAGGACGAGCCTACGATAGTTCTGCCTTGGATCCATCCAGCGCAGCCGCAACCCATTTGACGATGAACGGCCAACTATCTCCTGGTATCCCATCCCCAACCTCCCCGGGGGCCCATTACAGCACTCTTGCCTCGCGAGCATACAAACCCAATGGTCGTAGCGGCCACGATCACCCTGAAGATACACCAATCCCACCACCATCCCGGTCTGATCGATTGAATCCAACCCCAGTCTCCTCCCGCGATACTCCATCGCGATCTGAGTCGCGATCAGGCCACGATCCACCCAGCGTCGAAATATTCAAATCGTTCCGCGTTTCCATGGACGACCCTTGCCACAAGGTCTTACCAGCGGCCCTCAGAAAGTATAACATCCAAGCCGACTGGAGGCAATATGCACTTTATATCGTGTACGGTGACCAAGAACGCTGTCTAGGGCTGGAAGAACGGCCTCTTATTCTCTTCAAACAACTTGAAAAGGAAGGACGAAAACCGATGTTCATGCTGCGGAAACAGTTAAATCCTATCGACAACAGTGCTGTCCCTGGAGGATCAGCGCCTAATAGCGCTGGATTCGAGAGCAAACAAGCCCAAATTAATCTTCCTGGTGGTGTTTTGTGAGCTATACTTTCTAACCCAAGATACCCTTCTCGCCTCTTTTCCTTTTTGCATCATTTTCTTTTCTCTCCGTCTCCTCTCTCATGGGTTAATTGGAATATCCATTTCTAATGACCGAACATTATATATAACGCGGTGTTGGGTGTTGTATTGGATCTATCTATTTGGTTTTGGACAGGGACCCAAAAAGAATCTAGCGGTGCATTATTTGGTTTTAGCTTTTTTTCCCCCATTTTTGTGTTGTTTCTTCGTTCTGCTTTTCTCATTCTCTCTATTCCGCATATTTACTTGGGGAACTCATTTATTATTTTTTCACCTATAATGGATGATGTGTATGGTTTGTCTTTTCTTGTCATTATGTACTGGCCCATTCTTGTCTATACTAATCGCCTTTTCGTTTTGATATAATGTGAAATATCGATCATAGCTCGATCAGTGCCTTCGGGCAGGTGAAGCGTTCTTATAATGTTTGGTTTCCTGGTAGTCATAATAGTCGCAACCTCTCTGAACCAGCCTCTTCTCCAGTTGGTCTTAGATGGCCAACCATTGAGAATATTCTCGTCAATCCTTGGAAGTATTATTCAGGTGCCATATTATGTTAGGCCCAGCGATGTATCTGATGCAGACGGAGGTAGAATCTGTGAGGTCTTCAGAGTCAGCCTTATGGTACAACGGTTTCAAACTTAGCTGGCCCCGTGAAACAGACCGACCTTGGAAGGGGGCCGTCGCTGTCTTTCTCATGGTCGTTAACAGTGTAGGCACATCAGTCAGTGTCTAAAGCATTCCCGGGAAAACTGCCTTCATTGACCACACCATGTCTGTGGCCCAGGTGCGTATCCAAGCGAATGCGGCGGATTTAATGAACTGCGACGTCGTCGGGGACAACTTTTTCTTCTCGACTTTCGTCATCAAAATTGAAGTGAGGACATGACGGGGATGGAGATAGAGATGCAGATGCGGACGAACGTGAAGAAATAACTGGCAGCTAGGTGAGATTACTCAATGTCCTGCCACACAAACATGGTCAACCCAGACGCATTCATAACTTAGCTATGCAGGCAAGATATGATAGGTAGCCTGGTGCAACGAAGCTCTAGGCGTCTGGGGGAGACACCCGGATGTGTCTCGTGACAAACATGGACAGATACCTCAACCTCATTCATTCATAGCGAGGGTTGGAACTAAACTATACAACTCACTCAACCTCCATCTCTGAATTCTTCCCCCTCTTCGCCTGCACATAAGTCACAAAATCATCAATCGCCCCGGGCCATGCTCCATCAGCACTCCACCACGAAAACTCCTCGTCCTCTTTCGTCTTGCGCATCAACACCTCCAACTGTTCCCACAGATCCTTGTTGATCGGCCGCTTCCCGCGCTCCTCCAGAAACTCGATCCACCAGTCCAGCCAGGGAGTCGTTTTCGTGTTCCATGTCGTGCCACCGTTGTCGGGTGTGAAGAAGAGGCGCCATTGTTCGGAGGCAATTTCAAACTGCAGGTTACGCTGACCTTGGAGACGACAGAGGGGGAAGGTGTAGCGGTATACGCGGCGGAAGAGATCAGGGTCCGTTGGGATGCGGTTGCGGATTTCTTGGGCGTGGCTGATCATCTTTTTGATGTTGTCGCAACTGGTTTCGTCAGTGAAACTGCGACAGAACCATACGGCGAATGTCTTACCCTGTAGATCTCCATCCAGTCACAAAGCCCTCACGAGTAAATTCACCCATCGACGGGGATTTGAGCAGTTCTGCGATTCCAAGACAGGCGACCTCATCCAGTTGCACCTGAATATCCCCGAAGAATTTCATGGCTCCTTCGATACCGATGCCGTCGGGGTTCTCTTGAGGGTCGTCTATGATTGTCAGCTTATCCTCGATGTTAACCCCTTGACGACCATACCTCGATAGCTGTCAAAGATCTTGCTGATGGCAGCGCTAGCACCGGTGCTTCCTGCTTGGGGGTCGTCCAAATAGCTAAATATCCTCGTTAGTAACCATAGATGAACAAAGCCAGACTGCTCTAGTCAGCGATCAACTGCCTCTAGTGTTTGCACTTGACAGCACTGAGAAATCTAAAGTAGAGCACACGACACCCTTGCTGTTAAACCATATTCTGACCATTGAGGGCTGTTGTATCGTCTGTACCATATTCCATATAGACTTCGGCATAGGAACCAGTTGTAACGCCAGCCAGAGCAGCTCAATAAACACGGTACTCACGCATCAATGGCCTCCTGAACATTCCACCTCGACGCTTTAAGGAACTATACCCAAACCCGTCAGCCAAACGCACGTGACCCAGCCTCAAAGTCACACCAAAACAACCACAAACATCCATCAACAGGAAAAGGTACATGCCTTTGCAGCAACCGAATCCTTGGCCTCAGTAAATGCCACAAACTGGGCGATTAATTGCTTCTGGACTCCCGAGTAAGGCGGCATGGTGGGGGGAGTATGGTGATGTTGATGTTGGTGGTATCAGCGCCAGGTCAGAAAACCGACGAGGAGTAGGGGGAGGAGGAGGAGAGATGTATTGGAGGTGAGAAATGGGTGTCTGGATAGAGTATTTAGAGAGCCAAGCACGAAAAATGGTGGTAGTTGAACCAAAGTGGTTGGCGGAGTTGAAATGATCGCTTTGCGGCGATTTGAGGCAGCGGGCACGTGCCCCGCAGGTATCTACTTTAGCTAGAGTACAAACAAGATAACTACACATTATACACTCTACTATAGTGACACTTGAGATGCCTGTACTTTATTGCTATGTTTATTGGTATAGCTTTACAGTACCAAACTATACTGTCAAGATCACGCACAACCATGGTATATTGAAGACTTTTCTAAGACGAATACGACGCCGGAACTCCGTTTTGACCACATCGAATATCGAGCACCCATAACGATCCGCATATGCAAAGGGACTTTTAAGTCGTGAAGAGAGTATCTTCCTGCTAGGGGTTAGCTGCCATTCGCCAGGTTCCGGAGCTGGTAGAGTACTTACCTCTCTCAAGTATTCTCCAATATCCGCCTGTCTAAACACCGTAATGGCCGTTGGGTCCAATTTCCGGGTCTCAGCAGTCGATCGAGCCGTAACACCAAAGCCCTGTATCTGTTAGCCATCGTCCCAAAGCAGCCATTGCCCATTACCGCGGTGGGCCTACCAAAGGCGTATCATCCATATTAAACACCACAACCCCCTGATGCTCCGGACAATCCTCACTCCACCGTCCAATATGCGCCTTGACGACATTCCCCCCATACATGAACGGCATCTCTCCATTCTGCTTAATCCACACCTTATACCTCGCATGCGGCGCAATGACCTCCAACGCGGTAACATGGATCCTGAACTTCCCGGTCTTGGTGAACTTGCCGACGCAGATACCCAATGAAAGCAGATTCGCGCGCGGGATGGAAGTCGCCAGGTTCGCTAGCGACAGGCGCATATAGTAGACTCTGCTGCCGTGGAGACGGAAGACATAGCGGTCGTTAGAGGAGGGATCATCGACGGAGGTGACCAGGGCGTTGAGAGAGCGGCCGGTGTAGTTGGCGAGTTTAGAGAAAAGGGTTTTGGTTTCATCTTCTGTGAGTTGGCGCATTTTGAATATTATCTCTAATATTGAATTAGAGAGGAATTGAGGTAGAAGGAGAAAGTAGCGAAGAGAGAATACTAGCAGACAAAAAAATCTAGACGCGGAAATAGTCGGTCTTTAGCGTTGGGTCTTGGCACCGTCGGCAGAAAAAAAAAAAAGTTCGGACCTACAGCTACCAACCTCAACTCAACAACAGAGACACGGTACAGAATTAAATAAAATGGCCATCGCACAAAGTTCGAAAAGGCGACGATTAAGTCCCCCCGACGATGAAGTCGTGAAACCCTCTCGTTCCTACATCAACGAAGAATGGGATGCCGAGCAAGACTACGAGCTCCGCCCGCGCAAATTGGGCAAGAAGGACAAGGAGCAGACCAGACTGCCAATTAAGACGGATGAAGGCTTGCAGAGGGTCGAGGAGCCGGTGCAGGAGGCTGAGGATTCCGATAGTTTTCTCGGGACTGATGATGACGAGGATGAGGGTGGAGAAGGTCAATGGGACGGCATGAGCGAGGACGAAGAGGAGGAGAAAGAGGAGGCTCCGAAGATACCATTGAAGGTTCAGATTGTGCAAGCCAAGGAGGAACTTGCGAAACTCGCGACTCTAATCAACGAAGACCCCGAAGAACACATTGGTTTGTTCAAAGCAATGGCCGAAATGGTGGAGAAGGGATCGCACGTTACGATCAAGAAGCTCGCGCTCGCGGCGCAGGTTGCGGTCTTCAAGGACGTGATTCCGGGATACAGAATTCGCGCACTCCTTGACGATGACAACTCCACCAAGCTGTCGAAGGAAGTGCGCAAGATTCGAAAGTTCGAGCAGACTCTTCTCAACGGATACAAGCATTTCGTGCAGACTCTGCAGGAGCTTACAAAGCCAACGAAGAAGGACCAGCCAG
>JAOYNC020000008.1:388893-520924 GCA_025802115.2 Bertia moriformis
ATAGATTTGGCATGCTTTATAACATGGAGAGGATATTACATAGATGTATGGAGTAATTAGTATGCGCCGCCGCCGACCGCGCCTCTCGGTGATATGCGCCTCTCGGTGATAGATTACGTTAATTTACCCCGCTTAAACATCGGATCAAAAATAGTAACCCGGACTGATAGAAAATCTTCAATATAACAATGCTGAAGATTGTGGTATAAAAACCTGCATTTGTCCAGCTCAATTGATATTTTCGCAGAATCTCAGTTCCATCATTCTTTGAGTAGCCGGCCTGATGGGGATGAAGATGGCCGTAGCAAACTGTATGGAGTGTTTGTGCTACGTCAGTCACACCGTGTGATAGTCATATGGCACGGCCCGGCCGTCACCGCTTCATCTTCTCTCTATATATCTACGGCGATGGTATACCCTTCCTGTCAAATTTATCTTTCTCCCAATTCCTTCACAATACTGTCGCTGCTTCTTGATTTTCTGGTATTGATTCAATCTTTGCAGTACCCTTCCAGTTGTCTTCTTGATGTAACATACCTCTCGTCGACATACGGTGTGATGGCAATAATCCTTGCCGAGTCAGCAGAAGACGGCCGCCTGTCATCGCTTCCCGCTGTTTAATACCCCTGATTATTTTGCAGTGTAAGACCCAAAGGCCCGAATCCACTTGAGGTCTTGCTTATTATACGTCGTATCTAGTTCCAGTCATCATCTTATATGACGACGTGCAGTATCACTCATTTGGCATTTGCTTCTATAAGTAGTTGTACATATACAATTGGCCTACAGGCTGTGATAGACCCTCCTTCGTTGGCCAGTATATCGGCTCGAGAGGTTATATTGCACGTAATAGGACGCATCGGGATACCAATCTCGTAGTTTCCTGGACTGATAATAGCCACACTATCACTTACCGGATACTCATCCCTTCTCACAGCCCGATCTCCCGCTTTCTTGCCTCATTCCCGGCCGGTGATGACAAATGAATCGATTCCCGTCGTATGACATGATTTTGGAAGTGAAAAACGAAGATTGTCCGCTCATCCCAGAGTTACATTCTTTGCACAGAGCACGTACCTAATCCATACCCAATAATAGGAACCTTTTGTACAAATATCGAAGATATAATTAACAACTTCGAAGGCGATTCGAGGGTTCCTCTTGGTGAGTTCTGCTAAAGCAAGCAAGTGTATCAGCAAGCGCCCGGATATACGATCAAAGACGAATACCATGGTGAGAAAGAGACGCAAACTGGGTTCTGGCGGGGGGTACATTATGCCTCTGGACGATCTTAGACAGGAGCTGAAACATGAAAGTGCAAGCGCGATTTGACTAAGGGCTTAACCCGACCAAGAGTAAGCAAAAATGCCGGAAGCGCTGCTAATTATGTTCCCTTTTATACTCTCAGCAAGGCTCAAGGGTTACATAGCAGGGGAGATACTTGCCTGATATGGATAATTAGCGAGCGCTTGGAGAGTTAACCACCGAAGATAGCAGGAGTCGAAACACAATTCAAACAGCTAAATTAATGGCGTTAAGAGGTCATCACTGTCTCAGTGCCGAAAACAAAGAATTAGTGGTTGTTTCATGGGAATCAGCGGTTAAGCATTGCTAATTAAGTCTGTTGAAAGAACGCCACATCGACAAATCAAATCTTATCATCCCATTATTGATCATTATCATTGGCTTAATATCCCATATGTGGTCCATGCTGCGATATCAGCCCACCAGCCGAACCGCTGGAGATTTGAAGGGCATTGGCCAATCATGTCACCTGTCATGAAGCTTGGCGTGTATCAGTTGCCGCCGTCAATTAAACCTGGTTGACTCGTTGAGGATGGATGGCAGTCATTCTGGTGCTGGAAAGAATAATGAGTGAGAAAATAGTAACGCAAAATCGCTTCTTCGTGTAGGAATTGCTATATTCCATTGTGGTTGTGACTTCAGTTGTGTTTATACCACTGGGTGACATTTGGGTGTATTGAGACTCACGGGAATCATCGTGACTACCGCTTTGGGAGATCCTGGAGCTTCAACGTATCCATTTCCGGCAAGTTTCTAGGAGATCTGTCAATCTACACCCAATCATAACCGTCCTTAAACAGCTCCAAATATAGGCTGGCGGCTGTCAACTACACCCCCAGATCTCCACCCCGCGCTTCGCATCATGTTCGCGATGCAAGTTGTTTCTATTCTACTTACACGCCTGAGCAAAAAATAGAAGCATCGTGCAGGTGCATGATGATGCCTTCTCGAACGCTGGCTATTATCAGCTTCACCATTCCCAGTGATATTAAAGATGCCGCGCTCGACATCAGATCAGATTGTTCATCAGAGCTTCAGTCATCTCTTCTTTCAAGATCACGAGGACTCTCGATACCTGTTGACTCTCTATAACTGTGTTGTCTATACATCAGAGGACCTCGACGACGACATCGATATCGACCATCCAGAAGCATTAACCAAACCTCGAACCATTGTTTGTTTTTGCGCATTGACCAAATCTTATTTAATTTTTTTTCTATACGGAACCACATGATCACCATGATGTCGAACACAACAGCCTTTACATTCCAAAAGCCGGGAGCGGTTCAATATACTCCGATCGAAGTCTCGACCAATGTCGATGCACCTCCAACATCTGGGAATCAAGGCAAATCAGCCGGCAAGAAGTATAGCCGATCACGTTCCGGTTAGTTCTATGCGAAGAAAGATTACCAGCAATTACACCACTGGGAAAACTAGAGCACCTAGGAAGCCTGGAACTAACATAAGCGTAGGCTGCTACACATGTCGCCTGAGAAGGAAAAAGTGCGATGAAGGCCAGCCTGCCTGCACGACTTGTCTCAGCCTGTGTGTGAAATGCGAGTACAAACGACCAGCTTGGTGGGGAAGCATGGAGCAGCGGCAGATTCAAAAGGATCGCATCAAATTGAGGATCAGGCATACCAAAGTAACAGAAAAGAACGGCAATTTCCAAGGTACGCGATATATCCTCCCCACGTGCGCTGCATAAAAGTCTAACGCCGGTCTAGAGCAAATGAGTCGTGCGCGCGCTCTCATCTTTGCATCTCCCGAAATTACATCTGGATTTAACCGTCCTGTCGATGATCAATATGTTTCCCAGTTTTCAATGCCTGCTTTGGTACAAGGGCAAAATCTGTGCAACATGAACCGGGTCGTTATGAGTCCAGAAATGATTCCTCGTCGTGGATCTTCTGGGTCGACGCATTGTGTCAATGGCTCTCATGCGACTGCTCTATCCCAAGATGACTTGGATGTCAAAACTTCCAGCTACCTCGAACCCAAGGCACTGGAAGGCAACTACCAGTCACTGTCATCTGTTCTACAGACGCCAGTCCCCATGGTTGGTCACGATCAGCTATTGCTGGATCATTTTATTGAAAATGTTCTGCGACTGTCTTTTCCTGTCCTCGAAGCTCATTCTCAGGGCCCAGCACGGTTGGGCGCCATCTTGGACTCTCTCAAGACCAACAAGTCCTACTTTCATTGCTCTCTTAGTGTCTCTGCCATACACCTCAAGACAACAATGAACATCAGCTCGCAACGAATTAACCACGACATCATGCGACACCGCTACGGGGCTGTCTCACAACTCTGCAAGACTTTGAGTAACGAGTCCGAACATGCACAGATTCTGGATGCCACACTGGCAATGATCTTCTTCCACTGCTCTGTGGGTGCACCGGACGATGAAGAACTTCCTGATATCCCATGGCACGACCATTTCCAAGCAGCAGTAAACCTGGTGGATAAGCTTGAGGATTCACTGGATCCCAATGCCGCATTACCGTTCAGCATGTCCCTCACCGCGTGGATCGACATCCTGGGTGCTACAATGCTGGGAAAAGCCCCCAAGTTCGCTCCAACCTATCGCAAGAAGCACCTGAGCGGGACCACCAGCGGCCTACGGGATCTGATGGGTTGCGATGACCGAATCATGTACCTGATATCCGAAATCGCCTGTCTGGAAGCCTTAAAATCAGAGGACCGTATCAGCGAAACACGAATTTACCAACACGTCTCCGCCCTAACCGGCCAACTCGACTTCACAGAGCCTGCAGACCCATCTCTAAAGACCCCATACACCCCCTCGGGCGCCATCTGGCCCGAACAGTTGACCAAAAACATGAGCGCAGTCTTCCGTGCCGCAGCACGCATTTACCTCTATACCCTTCTCCCAGACATCGACCGCAGCCACCCTACCATCACCACCCTCGTCACCAAAATCACCGACACCCTGCCCTACATCCCCTCGGGCCCCTACGGCTTCGACCGCTCCCTCATCTGGCCCTTGCTTATTGCAGGCGCACACTCCGAACCAACAAGCACCTTCCGCCGCATCCTGAGCGAGCGCGCCTATTCTCTAGGCGACGTAGGCGACTTCGGCAGCTTCGGCCGCATGTATCGCCTCCTGGTAGAAGTCTGGAGACTCACAGACGAACCAGCCACTCTCCCACTCATCACAAGGCCAAGGACATACATCAACCCGTATACGGGGTTGCCGACGCCGGGGCTGAAGCGGGATGAGACTATGCGGTCGCCGTCTCCGGTGCAGTATACTTTGGGGTTGAGGTCGATTAAGAAGCAGCAGGTGAAGTGGCGGGATGTGATGAATCGGAATGGGTGGAAATTTTTGCTTATTTAGCTGTTTTCAACAAACAGCTTTGCTTTACTTGTTTATAGTAATATTGTTAGGCGTTGGTTTGAGCGATATCCAGGTATGGCGTTGAGGTTGTCTTTGTACATAGTGGTACATAATTGTCGCATTATTCTGCGAGCGACTCCGAATTACCTATTACAGATCCCGCAATTTTTTGGGGACATCACGTGATAAATACCTGAGTGATAAGGGAATGTCTTTTGACGCTCTGGGACACACATAGAGCCCCAGCTCGCACCGGGAGCTCCCGAGAGTGCCACCTGACCACTCCTGGAGCACACCCAGAGCGTCAGAGTAGTAGTCCAAGAACAGGTTGTAGTCCCAATCATATGATACGAAAAAAAGTATGGTTGTTTATTCCATGCCTCACTAAAAAGCACTCGACTCTTCAGAATCGAACCCCAGCACCCAGGGCCGATTTGACTCAAATGTAGTTTACATTATTGAAGTTCATAATTTCGTCCGATCCATGTCGTTAAAGGGTTATTGGTCCACCAGGGCACTAGAAAGACCCTTTTTGTCTTGTTGTTTGGCGTTGAGAAAGATAAATAGAGGGTGACACCCCATTTAAAACTGGCTTGACTTGTCTCATACCCTTGAAGGGATCCATTTGAAGTACACCTCGTGATTTAACTTGGCTTGCAGAAAACTGCAATCATGGCTGTTGTTTCTTCAAAGCAAAAGCAAAAGGTGCAGACAGACAAGAGTGCGGCTCGTCAAAAAGTATGTGAAAGTCGAGATTATGATCTTGTTCACTGAAAGGAAGATGCCCAGGGAAATTGATAGTCGTAGCCCTCGAGCCTACCATAATCTAGTCGTTTCAGTCCATGCATATATTCATGCAGTAGTAAGTCGGACATTCAGGGTAGGCGGGAGGCTCAAGCTTTGATTGGTCAATTGGAGCGGCCAACATACCAGTCGTTTCGGTATACACGAAGTCAACACATTGTCAATGCAATCTGAATTGTGTAACTGTCTTCTTACTTTCATTGTTAGATTCCGTGTTTTTTTTTTTTTTTTGCCTTGGGGGAAGGGGTGCTGACTGTTATAACTTGTGCTGTAATGCCATTCCATACTTTTTATTGTACTTTTCTTTTCCTCCCTAGTGTTCTATTGGTTTGATTCAGCTTCCATATGTTACGGATCCCAACACACTACTCTCACGTGATTATGCGGGGAATCAAGGCAGAATCATTGGCCCATAAGCAATGGTAATAATGCAGGAAGGAACAAGGATCAGAGAGGATAGTTAATGAACCTATCACGTGACTGACTACCATTGCAACTACCACCACGATGGTAGTCTAAATGGTATATGAAGAGAAGGATATATAAGAGCACTCATTCATGTACTCAGTTTAGTTCTTCGCGATTATTCTAGTTAATCAAGCATTGGTTACCTTTCTAGTTCAGACTCGTCAGCACTAAACCAACAACTGAGTATACTTACTCAGTTGGCCTTGTTTCTCTACTTCGTTACCTTATCGACCTTACTTGTTACGGAGCCTGGCTGGGGCGATATACTAAGCAATACACTACGACAGACCCTAGGAGTCACTATCGATATACGGCACGACGAGGGACACTCAGGTGAGTGCCCTACAACTGAGACTTAGCTAAGTAGAACCCTAGGTTACGATACGAGAGAAGCCAGGTTGTAACAGGTATTAACTATCCACAGCGTAGAAGATATTCTAACTGAATACACAGCGAAAAGACCACTTTCTAAATTAACCGACTTCCACTGATCAGAAATACTTTAAAATTAACATACACTTTGATATTCAGTGTAGATTATTGTATAGTCAATAGCTTTCTTTTTATAATAGTATAGGTGGTAAGTGAGAAAGAGAGATAGATTGTATGATAATCGTTGATGGGATAAGAATAGAGAACAATATTCACTAGTGACTAAGGATTTTTATGCGGGAAAATTATGTAGACTTGGGTATGGGTACCCGTGTCCAGGTCTAGCCCTGATGGCTGATATCGACGAACGCCGCTATGCAAGCAAATAAAGAAAGCACTTAGCGCAGCCACACAGTCCATGAATAAAAACCCTTTCTTCCTATAGATAGATTCCTCTTCTTCCCTCACCAGATTCGATATTCTCGTCGATGGTTACAGTAGTCTAGATAGGAATTCAGTTAGTATCTACTATTCCGAGCCCGTGACAACCATAGAGTGGTCATTAAGAATTGATGTACATTCATGACGAGGCTACAACATTTCATGAAAACAAGACTGAAAGCCATTGAGTTAGCCCCATAAACATCAGTCTAAACCTCACCAGACGTTATGAGCTCAACTAAGAGGTAATGGATAGTAGATCCATAGACTTATAGGCAGCGATAAATGAGAACCTTCACACTAGAGACTAGAGAGGAGGAGGAGAAGAAGAAGAAGAAGAAGAAGAAGAAGAAGAAGAAGAAGAAGAAGAAGAAGAAGAAGAAGAAAAGGGAATAAACGCAAGCACGCATCAACCGCTTAATTTAAATGAATGTAATGAGCAGTTGATGATAAACGAGCTCATACGTTAAACAGTAAAACAGGTAAACACAATAAGGGATAAGACGGGGAAACAGATAGAAGCAGTAAACAGTAAAACAAAGGAAGTAATTGGGATGAGGCAGTCGTCGGATAGAATCAGTCGTCGGATAGAGCAAGCAGTGGATGGAACGCCATCAGTGCCGCGGCACCAGATAGTGATAGGCAGTGTTCATTACCTGTAAAGTGGACAACAATTGTAAAATGGAGGCCTTTTGCTATTATTTGCAACCACTAAATCAAAGATGTTAGTTTTGTGAGGTGAAATTGCAGGCTTGGATTTACGCATTTTATTTGACTCCTTGTCAGGTACAGTGGTTTTAGTCTGAGTGGTCAGGGACTAGAATATAGGAGAGCAGTGTGGCTACATTTATAGATCATCTCATAAAGAAAGACTGCCTAGAACATTCCATGTAGAGCATAATGGGTAGGGGTTGAATGCAAGGAGAGAATGGATATAGTCTTGATGTACAAACGGCTAAATGTCGACAACGATCAGAATAACCAGCAAAAGTAGCTTTAATATCGTAGAGATTCAAGCATGATCCCGTTCAACTCGAAGCAACTTCACGGTCACCATCATGCGAATTTCCTTTACCTTTTTTTTCTACGTTCATTGGTCCACTAAGATTGACTGCCTACAAATGTATACCAACCCGGATGTAGAGTTTGTTCAATTTAGTTGGCGCGTATACTTTATCTATTTCAAACTCGGAACGCCGCTCTTTCTTCAATTAGACCCAGTTACTACAAGTCCCTGGGGACAAAATGAGCAGCGACGAGTTCAAAGGTGACGTCGAAGCGGCCTCGTTTGTGTCAAACAGAGGCCTAGTATTTACCAAATGGCATGCTGCGCGTAATGAAATCCCTCTTGCAAAAGATCCCCGAGGACATTAACTCGATTCAACAATTATCTGACCTTAATGAGTTCCCAGGGTGCAGTATTTGAATCGCTCTGGGGGTCAGATATATGCTAACCATTAAGCCATCAATATCTGAGTTCGTGCTCTCGTCATTTCAAGAAACTCTGTGTCTGCGACAACCGTCGCGCAATGAACAGTGTCAGTTCTTAGTGGTGGATCGATATTTACCTGGCACTTAATATATCTAGAATCTTCTTCCGCAGATAATGCAGGTGTGAGTATTGGGAAAACGATACCATCATAAAACTCTCGTAGCTGCAGCGTTGAAGCATGTCTGCATTCATTCACCATGGCAACTGGACCAGACCGAAACTCTCCAATATATCCCATTCGACATGAGCGGCCGTTCTACAGGGCGTTTGTGTTGAAGAAAATGATCGGCCCTAAGCAATAAGTGGTGGCTGGAGGCATATGGTAGAACAGGGAGCCGCGCTCTAGCCGAACAAGAAGTTTTAGAAGCGGGATCATGTCCGACGAAATGAAGATGCAGACATTCTGGAGAAAATGCAGTTAGTAGAGAAGGATTCGCTAGGAATGGAAGAGAGTTGGTTCAGAAGGCGCGCGACAATACAAGATGCCGGTCTGTTTTTGTTCATACTGTAAGGACCACGGGATGTTGTTGTCGGTGGGCCGATTTCTTTTACGGAGACGAACTTCAGTTGGTACCAATAACCATAAACGCCCAACAGGGTCCAATCGTGACACAACTGAAGCGCTTCGAGGATCCCCGTGTCTTTTTTTGGATGCTGTCAAGCGTCAGTGGGAAGAGGTGCACGTTGTTGGAAGTTGCTATTTTGGCAGACGAAAATAGCAGCCGGCTCAGACTAACCTAATACGGATTAGACTACGATCTAAATAGTGCGAACGAGCGACGTATTGATACCGTATGGTACGATCATGACTCTGTATTATCATCTGTTACCGCTTGATACCGGTTGCTCCGCCATCCAACATCACCTTTCCGTCGACATCGCCATCTTCTTTCACCATTTCCTCGTAATAGACGGAGGGATTGCCTTACTGCCCCCAGAGTCAGTTTCCTATCCTGCATCCTGTTATCCGCCGCCACTGGCTGGTCTGACTCTTTTTGTCTGGGATCTGCCTATTATAATCCCGTCGCCGTCTCCATTTGTTTCACATCACCGGCCCCAACTTATTTAATATTCTTCAATTCCCTAGAAGATCTTTCTATATTGACTCCATCTAATCATTCAATCCTTTGCCGTCACTCACCATGGCACCCACGAAGCCAAACCTCCGTCCTATCATGACACCAAAGAATATGTCCTTCCCTTCGGAACTCTACTACAACAGTCATCGATCAGCTACCTCGGATACTATCAAGAAGGAAGAACAATCTAGCCGACCCTCACTTTCTCCTCCATCATCCTACACAGAGTTCCTAAAAGCCCTCACACCTGTCTTCAGCCCGGCCAGCGCCAATGGTCCTAGCTTCCCTCGCTCTACATCATCATCGTCACCAGCATCGTCCAACGACGGACCTCATCCATCACCTATCTCGATCTCATCTAGTCCTGCCAGCGCTACCTTCCCTATGTCACAAAAAGCTTCTTCTAAGAAGAAGCGCAGCTCGACATCTCTTCAACCGCCATCCCCGGCATCCACTCCATTGTCCGCGAAGACATTGGGCTCCGCAGGGCGTATGCCTCCACCCCCGCCGTATACGGCATACTCGCCTATTGTGAGCCCGCCGCGGAGTGCTACTGTTATTCAATCTCCGTATCCTTCCCCAGAATTCAGGATCCGTTACGTCGAGTCTCCAAGAAGTGGGATTGTACCGTCCACGCCTCGGTCCGTGAGCGTACAGCATGTTGTTACGACGACAGTTACGTTTAAGCGTCCACCACCACTTGGTCCGCCTCCGAAGGGGAAGAAGAGGAGGGTTAGGAAGGAGGGTCAATAATTTACTCTTCCTCTTCTTGCTCTAATCCCTACTCTCCATCACCGTATCCGTTCTCGCCCGATTGTCTCTTTCTTTCTTCATACCATTACTCTTACGCTCACGCTCACGATTTTTCTTTTTCATTCCCACTTGCATCATATTAGACGCATTCGCGTGCGCCCTGGCGGCGAGCGGAAGCAACCCATGTCATTTCATTTTGTGCAATCCCAAGGATCGGACTTTGGCGGGTATTACTGTTTTTGAAGCAGCGAAAAGGGGTTTGGCGTATGGTTCTGATTTACTTCGGCTTCGTTTAGACATTTCCTATTTGCTTGTTATATTTCTATTCATGGTTCACAAATCTATTCCATTGACAACAACTAAAATAACCTTGTAACGCCTGGATTGTGGCGTATGTAGTTTGTCTTGTATTTTTGATATTGATGTTACTAGTATTACCTACCGTATAATACCAGCACGCATCTGATATTTTGTTATTTCGATATCTTGTAGCGCAAGTAAATAGAGATCAACAAAAAATCCTTCGATTCAATAGTTAACAAAAGGCTCATTCTGAAAACAATTTGGATAATAATAGAACAAGCGTTTCAAACTGATAGTATGCACTCGTACTGCACTCCGCAATAGGTGACTACTCCATAGGCCCTGCATCTCGAACGAATCTAATGACTAGAGCTCTGCTCATCATTTGACACCCTGTAATATCCTCTAATGCCTGTCTAATATATTATGCGGTTGTTGATCATCTTCAGCATCGTCTATACTCCGACGTACTCGATAGTACTGTATCCGTCGCGAATACTAGGACAAAATTGAGTATCTACCCCTCTTTCATGATACTCTCAACAATCTCACCACACTCATATCACTATCCCATCACCATCACAAACCTACCCATGCAGAGTCCACCAACACCGAATCTAACTGGCCCAGGCCCCCGAACCGCACATGCGGGGGATCATCCTGTCCGCTAACCCAACTACGACTATAATTGGTCCGTGTCACCACCCATATATCTATTTTTAAACGCGAAAACACCTGAACCAATCAAGACCGGTGATTGCGTTGACGCTTTTGCGATGGATTTTTCGGTGTGCTTTTGGCTTTATTGTGAGCGAATCAGATTGTCGGCGCATGTGTGACGTAGAATGTGATTTATTTTAGGAACATCTGATGTTATTATTAGTATGTTTCTATGATTGTTTGGAGGTTATCTTAGCGCCGTCTGTCCGTCTGGTGTTGACAGCTTGCTATGGGTGAAATAAGTGGAATATGCCATGTGATATGCTTTCTATGTGAAGATTCCATAATTAGAACTGGCTTCCTTTTGGCTTGCAATCTTCCGGTCCATACCGACCGACAAGCGTCGCTACAATCCGTACTATCTAAAGAAAAAGGGATTGAGCGATTTTCTAGTTGTCTAGCGTGCGCTCAGCAGCCGCCCTCGCCTCTACTTACATCGTACTATTCCTACACCAGCATCTATGATGAGACTTGTACTACTGAGAGCCTTTCATGCGATTGCATAAGCCCCACCGATCCATGAAAAAAAAAAAAAAACCTGCGAATCTATTATTGGCATGCAGCTCAATCTCAACCTCACCTGTTCGCTTTCGTCTTGTCTGCTGTCTCTGCTGTCAGTTTGGTTCGTATGGGAGTCTATATTGACCGCGCGATGTCCCAGATATTAGTATCTGAGTCTGTATTGAGCAAAATACACTACTTGCTATATTAGGATTACGATATGGCAATTGAATTACGAAGGATACTGACAGCCATGATTAAGCTCAAGGAAGGTTAGATTAGTGTTTTTTGAGTAGCGCACTGTAAATAGAAGTGGGTGCTTGCGTATGGCATGCCATGTCCACGCGTTGCTCGGGTACGGAGTAGAGACAGGCGAGACGCCGGTCCGACGCAAAAAAAAGAATCATTCAATAATTTAAATCAAAGAAAGGCTTGAATTAGAGCGCGGATTATTTTAGTATATTAGATATCGCACGCCAAGAAAATTACCGCGTCTTCAATTGCACTTTGCATCCTACAAATTCGATAACTGGTAGTAATATTCTATTCTTGTCAACGGAGTAACGACTGGCGCGGATGCTGGCTAGTTTTTTTTTCTCATTGGCCTTTATCCTCTTATTCTACACTCATTAGCTACTCGCTTTCTTTTCTTTATTCCTGCCTTGATAATAATAGAACAGAATCTGATTATTATTGCATGTACATAGTATGGTTTGGTAAGATACGGTTACTTTCAATACTGTCTCGTATGATACTGTTTCGATAAATACACACTAATATACATATCTGTCTATCATCTTCCCTGTCTGGTAAGGCTGGATGTTGCCTGTTATGGTTATTCTTGGGGTCTACGTTGTGTGGTGTTGACGCTAATGTTCTTTTTTAAGAGTATCCCATCTTGCGATGGGTAGTGAGACTGGGACAGCAAGGTATGTCGGTTAGCTAGCGAGCACTTGACTGACCATCCAAGCAACTTCGTTAGATTGATTAGATATGGTCTCTGGATATAATATCCATCATGCTCTCACGTACTTTGATATTTTGGGTTAGTTATCTCAAACAGGAAGACTATAGGTGATGGGAGACAAGAAAGCAAGACATGCTACGCCACGAGTACAATGAATCATCAATCGTATTATACGAGACAGTAAATTAGATCAAATAGAAAAGGAAACCAAAGGAGTGAATGTACAAAAAGCCCAAACCAAATAAAGGACCTAACCTCATGAACGTTTCCTTCGAGTGCGTTGGCCCATTACCAATACCCCATTCCCCTTTTTTCTCCTAACCCAATATATACAAACAGCAGCCACGAAAGAAAAAAAAATGTAAAATATAAAATGAGAAGGAAAGTATAAAGAAGATTAAGTGCGTGGTATCATGCTGCACAGTCATTCGAAACAAAGTGGTATCATCCAATGCAAAAACAGGCACACCTAATCGAAGCCAGGTATCAAATGCAAACAAACTTATACAATCAAAGAAAATGAAAAGGTGAAAGAATGGAAAGAATGATCATCATTCTTCAGTCAATGCATCGTCCCCAGTTTCACGCCAGTCCTTCGACTTCTCGGTGAGTCGTCGCACTCCCGACACACGCTGCGCCCAGTGCGCTTCCGACGGTGAGCGGAAGGTGTAGGCCCGCTGCGAGGAGATGACCCCAATGCTCTGTAGCACAGCCTTGCGCGAGTCACGGCTAAAGACTGCTGGGTGAGGGATCCACTCCAAAGCTGCTTGGAGATCGCCGTCCAGCGCGCCCATAGTCAGAGGGTCGACGGCGGCAGCCACTGGGGTCGCAGTCGCACTGTCTGACGCAGCAGATAAATGGGGCCCATCGCCATAACTGGAAGAGCGTGGGGATGAGGAAGTGGGGGTTTCACCCCGACTTCCCGCATCGCTGTGACCGGAAGGCTTGGGAGCGCCCGGGGGCAATGGCGGCAGGCTGCCCTTGCCCAGACCCTTGAGGATACTCCGGGTCTCATTCAAAAGGTGCTGAGCGCGGTCAGCTTGGCCGCGCGAGACGAGAGTCAACGAGCGGGTCAGCATGTCAGAAGTGAGCAGCTCCATACGTCGCTGCACGATAGATGGATGTGGGGGGATTGGCGGCGTGATCGGTCGAGCGACACTACCCCTGGCCTTGGGGTTGGGTGGGAGCATGGTGATGGTCAACAGCGATGGTCGGGGAGAGTGCGTCAGATGACCATCGCGGAGCAAGTCACCGTAGGTCAGATCAGCCTGGATCAATGGCACTTCCTCCACGCTCAACACACGCTGGTCATCGCCGTCGGGGCCTCCCCCGAGGGCTTCCAGACCGGACACCAGGCTGTCCCAGGGGTCCTGGGGCATGCTCTCCTGGGTGGCGTTGTCCGGCTGGATGACCAGCTGCACCAACACATCGCGCTTGTCTCCAAATCGCAAGTCACCCAGAGCCGCCTCAGCATCGCGACCAGTGGCACGCTTGGTCGTGTGTAACGCACCGCTGATCTTGACGAACTTGGCTGGCGACCCCTCAGGAAGACGGAGTTTCAGCTTGACGTTCTGATGCGACGTTGTCTGCAGCGCACCAAGACAACCCGCCACGCACTCGCGCAGCATCATCCAATCCTTGACGTAGAGGTAGGAGCCCTTGGTGCGAGTGGAGAGTTCGATCATGGTATCGGGTTTGTGGGTCAGACCCAAACCGAACGAATGCAAGCTCACCTTGGCCGCCTCAGCACGGGAGACGACAAAGTCAACGCTCTCTGGGTCGGAAGTGGACGAGTCGCTGACCAGAAGGATGGTGGAGATGGGGTTGCTGGACTTGCGCTGCATCAACAGATCCATGGCAACGTTGGCACCCTCCACGACATCCGCCCGCAGGCTCTTCTGACCCACGGGACGAATGGAGCTCAGAATCTTGTTCCATCCAGCCCAGGTCTTGGTGGTCATGCCGACAAGCGGCACGCCGCCACCACTGGAGCCAAAGGTAACGAGACCCATCCGATCGCGGGGACCCAGGTTTTGCACCATGAACTTGAGAGCGTCGCGGAGCAGCGTGATCTTGAGACCCTGCATCGACGACGACACAGGGATGACGACAACAATATCAAGCGGAATGTGGATTGACGAGGCCGTCAGGCTGTTTTCCATGCCAGTGTTGGTATAGTCGGTGATTGCTGTGGCGACGGAGCGTCCCGCGCCGTACGACGAATTGATGGACGCCTGGCGTCGGATCTGGCTGGCGCGCCAGTCATCCTCCTCTGCGCCCGAATTATCCAAGTCGTAGTCGACCGGGCGAGGGGAAATGTCGACTGGATTGTGAAGGTCGAGAAGTGCGCGACGCCAGGTTTCTAGCTGACTCCGGTTCTGAAACCGGAGGAAGAAGCACGGCAGCTCACTGACGGTCAGGTTCAGAGTGAGGACGTGATCATCTACTAGATTAGCTCCTTTCTTGTCTAGACGGCCGCACATATGTTGCTCACCTGCTGGCCCATCAATGGATTTGAGATGCTTCTTGATCAGAATAGAACCCTTCAGGGTGCAGCGAGTAGTCTTTGGCTTGGATACTTGGTCATCGTATTGATGATGACGGTCGTGGACACGCTTCTCTTTGATACAGATAAGCATTTCAGCGAACAGGTAGCATTGCAATTCCTGCCACGATTCGCGGTCCTTGCCCACAGCCATGCGTCCATGGTGGCGCAGCTTGCCAAATCTGCAAACATCAGTAAACTGCCAAACAAAAGTAGGAAGAGATAATTACCTTGAGAACTCCAGTCCATGCCAATTGTCCACACGCATGCGCAAATCTTCTGCCACATCGTCGAGATTCTCCTGGGCCTCGAACTGACTGGATCGGCTTTCGCGAACGGTAGGGAAGCGCATGACGCCACCAAATGGTTCATCCTGTGGCACGGCAGCACCACCCGTGGAATGGCCCAGATCCTCCGCATCTGGGGACCAATTGCCTTCGGGCACTTCGACGGTAATCAAGCAGGCCAACGACTGCTGCTGTCGCGAGCGACTGAGCGTGGGAAATTCGCTCCGGATAGAGACAGTGGGAGCGGGGATGGGATTCTTGGTTGGAGCGGCACGCGGGCTCAAATCCGATTCCATGGCCTGGACGTCGTAGTCATGACGGCGGCCATTGGCAGGATGCTGAGAGCTGTCGGCATATTCGGGAGTGGATTCGACGATACTGTCATTGCGAGTATGTTGGGTATGTTGGGTACGGGAGACGGAGGCCATCCGCTCGATTCGTTCGCGATGACTGGCCGTCTCGCGGCTCTCGCGACGGTTAAAGGGATCGCGACTTTCCCGGGGGTTGTAGGAATTAGTTGGATTGTAGGCATTGGTCGCATGAGTTGCATGAGTTGCATGAGTCGCATGAGTCGCATGAGTCGCATGACTACCGGCATCACTGCCGAGGCGGCCACGGCTGGGAGGTTGGTCCCAAGGTGTGGGTGTGGTCAAACCACTGCGGGCAGTGGCTGCATCGCTGGTGACGGAGCGGACAATGTTGCTAAGTTTTTCTGCTTGCTGTCAGTCACATGCCAGGCTGTCATCCCTGGGGTGGAACATACCGATATCTAGCACGTTTCCCCCACGGCTAGTGTCCAGCCCAAGGGGAGCATCGCATGTGGGGCAATACTGTCCCTCGAATTCACGGATATATTCGTAGAAACAGGCCTCGTGGGAAACATGGGCGCAGGAGAACTGTAGGACACGTTCACCGCGGAGAGTGTGTTCGAGGGGTTCTTCACAGACGGCGCATTCACTCCCGACAAAGGTTCTCTCACGACGGTTCCGGGTGCGGTCGACATCCATGACACCGGCCATGTTGCCAGAATATGGGGAGCTAACGGACAGACTACTGTCAGGACGGTCTATGGGAGGTCGACTGAAGGAAGTAAACGAGCGAAGGGTAGAACGAGCGGGGGAATCCGGACGCGGAGGATCTATGGAGTTGTATAGGCGA
This sequence comes from Bertia moriformis, assembly GCA_025802115.2. Taxonomy (NCBI): domain Eukaryota; kingdom Fungi; phylum Ascomycota; class Sordariomycetes; order Coronophorales; family Bertiaceae; genus Bertia; species Bertia moriformis. The sequence continues at coordinate 405,453 of JAOYNC020000008.1, forward strand.
TTAGCGCCAGTCTTGCAGGGCAATATAGTGTATGGGGAGATGCATATAAGAACAAGGAGTACCTGATACAGCTGAACTTGAAGATAGTGTTCACCGTCCTTCCGGAACGGTATTGAAACGAGAGACCAGGAACAAGACTGAAACGAATGAATGGGAGAACGAAGGAATGCCAGAGGGGAGAGAAGAAGCAGGTAGAGAGAAGAACGAAGAAGACATTCCAGAATGAGGAATGGGATGAAAGAGGACGAAAGGCAAAAAGGAGAGATTGACTTACACAGCGGAGACTTCTTTTTGGACCTGCCAAACCAATTGCGAGGAGAGGTAGAAGAAGGTTGATGGTGAAGATCGAAAGGCCCGGTGGAATCCGATCTGGAAGAAGGCCGGTGTTTCCACATGGGCAAAGGCTGGATCAGGGGAGAGTGAATGTAATGAATGAAGGTGTGAAGAATAGGAGAAAAGGGTGAGAGGAGTTGACTGTGGAGGAGAGACAGAGAGAGACGGAGAGATGGCAAAGTGACAAGATTGACGGGAGGGTTGCCACAATAGGTAAAGGTGCAGATTAGGAGATATTAACAGGATTGAGTATGTATGTACTCCGTATGTACGTAGGAGAGAGGCACGGAATAGGAGGCACAGTAATGGTGCATTAAGTACAAGAGAGCTGTTACAGTAACACTCTCTGCATGAAAAAAAAAGCCGTTGATGCTCCGGCCAGAGTTTCGGGTCTGTGGAACTCTGTCCCTCTCCCATTGGCTGTGTGGGGGGAACTAACGAATCCTGTGCCATGGTTGGTTCACCTCCTAGAGGCAGTTGTGGAGCATGGTACAGTAGTGTCCCCCTGAATAGGTGGGCTGCATAACAATGCCCAATAGGGAAATATATAATCCATTGTGCACTGCTTAAAGTTCTTTAGTAGGACACTATGCTATTATATATTCATTTATTTGAGTAGAAACAGGTATATCTTAGCCTGGTCGAGAGAAAGACCATTTATGGGTTTCGTATTTGCGCTCATTTGACCACAAGCACCGGTTGATCAGCACCCGCTTTCCAGGATAATCCCGTCGGAAATGAACCGGAGCAATTAACCGTCTGTGTTTAGTCTCGAGGTTCCTGACTCGCAGAATTTCTGCTTGAGTTGAGCTTTTGTGTTCCAACTGAATAAGTGCACAGCTGGTATGAGACAGTGCTCAATAATAACCATTCACAGAGCATAGAAGAACACTCCGTTGAAGCGCAAACATCAAGACCTTACTATGTGCATTAGTACCATAGTACTCTGGGTCGCAGCTGTCATATTGATCCACCGTATTTCTTTTTCGCGTAACCGGATAGCTTGGCCAAGCACAGGGGCAAGATCCAGGGTACAAGCAGATGTACCTACGAGCGCCATCCCTGTAGCGGATATACAGGGTGTACCCTACTATGTACGTAAGTATACTCTATAGACTACGTGCGTGTTCTGGATATGTACTCGCAATGACCATGGTTCATCTGATCTGTATCATGTTTACTCACGGACTGCTCGATTGTACTTGTGTACCTGGTACATGTGGATTCTTCCGATTGTGGAACATTTTGATGGATCACATAATCCCACCCTACGCTTGATTATTTCTTTACTAACAGAACAGATGTATCCAACGCCGTTAAGCACGGGGTCTCCGTTCTACCATGGATGCTCTAACTGTCAGCAGTTAGCTGTCATGCACTGACGGTAAGGGGTTGCTGGATATATCAGCTTTGCTAGATCGGTCGGCATTTGCTGGATCTGAATCGGTTTCGATACATTTGGATCGATCTAGGTCAGTATGACTCGATACTAGCATGGACATAGAGTGACTGCCTACTGCTGAAATGGCTTGCAGGGGGCACGTGAGGGGGTATACACGTGACTTCTCCGGATATACTCCGGATTGCGGAGGCTGCACTTCCATCTCTACTCTACTCCGTACTGACACATAGGGTATAGATATCGGTCACATTGCAATCCAAAATACCACTGTCTTATTGAATGTTGAATGTTGAATAGTGTCGTACCTGTGCTTACTCAGCTCGGATATCGCTGCCGGTAGATAAACTCTCGGAACATCACGAACCGCACTTGAATAGATTGATCATGTCGATATCGATCAATGGAGTACATACAAGTACTTCTATTCTGTGTCTATCTCTATATAGAGGGTACATGATAACGGTCTCTGATATCGACATACCATGTCTTCATAGCATACGCCTCTCGTAATGCAATATGTTTGCCCTGTTTGCACTCTGTACACCGGAACTCCCCGAAGGGAATCTTAGTCAGCGCCTACCAGAAAACGCCTAGTCGCAAAGGGGAAAGTTTGTTCCCAACAGCGACTCCGTTGGTGAAAAGAAACAGAGATATCAATCTCTGTGGCCTCCATCCCCCTCAATTCCCACCCTCTTTTCTTAGATACCCAGAATGTTGTTCCGTACTGCCTGGGCCCGTCAGGCCCTTCCTCTCCGCCGTCAGGCCTTCACTCCCTTAGCGCGCCGTTCCGTCACCACCGACGCTGCTTCGGCGCATGCTGAAAACATTCCCCAGGTGGGTTCGGATCAGATGGAATAGTGATGACAGTGACATATACTAACCCTGTGTAGGAAGATGACAAGCCCTTCACCGTCCGCCTCTCCGATGAGAGCTTCGAGACCTACGAACTCGACCCCCCTCCCTACACTCTTGAGGTCACCAAGAAGGATCTGAAGCAGATGTACTACGACATGGTCGCTGTCAGGTATAACTCCACTGTCCGTGCCCAGGGAATTGAATGGTGCTGATTGTGTAGACGGATGGAAATGGCCGCAGACCGTCTCTACAAGGAGAAGAAGATCCGGGGTTTCTGTCACTTGTCGACTGGTCAGGAAGCTGTCGCCGTCGGTATCGAGCACGCCCTCAACGCCGACGACAAGCTTATCACTGCCTACCGATGCCACGGTTTCGCTTACATGCGCGGTGGTACCGTCCGCTCCATCATCGGTGAGCTGCTCGGCCGTCGCGAGGGTATCGCCTACGGAAAGGGTGGTTCCATGCACATGTTCGCTCCCAACTTCTACGGTGGAAACGGTATCGTCGGTGCTCAGGTGCCTGTTGGTGCTGGTCTGGCTTTCGCTCAGCAGTACAACGAGCAACCCAACACCAGTGTCATTCTGTATGGTGACGGTGCCGCCAACCAGGGTCAGGTTTTCGAGGCTTTCAACATGGCTAAGCTGTGGAAACTTCCTGCTCTGTTCGGTTGCGAGAGTATGTTTGTTCGTCCCCAGTCTACCAGCAGGGTGCTAATTGTGTAGACAACAAGTATGGTATGGGTACCTCCGCTGCCCGGTCCTCCGCCTTGACCGAATACTATAAGCGTGGTCAGTACATCCCCGGTATCAAGGTCAACGCCATGGACGTCTTGGCCACCAAGGCCGCCGTCAAGTACGCCAAGGACTATACCGTCGCCGGCAACGGTCCCTTGGTCTTCGAATACGTCACCTATCGGTACGGTGGTCACTCCATGTCCGACCCCGGTACCACCTACCGTAGCCGTGAGGAGATTCAGCGCATGCGCAGCACCTACGACCCGATCGCCGGTCTCAAGCAGAAGATCATCGACTGGAACGTCATGACCGAAGACGACCTCAAGAACCTCGACAAGGAGGCCCGTGCCCTTGTCGACGAGGAGGTTGCCATCGCTGAGGCCATGCCCGCCCCCGACAACACTTCCCGTATTCTCTATGAAGATATTTACGTCCGTGGCAGTGAGCCCCGCTGGATGAGAGGCCGTACCGTCGATGAGACGTTTTACTACTAGACTTTCGTATAGAGTATGAGTTTGTTAAGATGTTTTTTGTAATTTAGCCTTCACGTCTGGAAAATGCATTCACTGGGCATATGTCTGCGTAGGGGTATCACAATTGTCAAGAAGAATAAACAAATAACTGAATTTGGAGGGGATATTAGGCAGGTTCCTGCCTCAACATCTCCAAAATCATCTCCTGTGTCCTCTGCACCGAGTCGAGTTTTTCCTCCAAAGACGCGCGATCCCGCTCAATCTCCCGGCGGAGTTCTTCGCGTACTTCCCGCTTGAGCTCTTCTTTCAGCAGACTAAATGGGGTTGACATTATGTTTTCTGTATTATGCTCATTACCATTGAGGTGGTGATTCTGTTGTTCAGGAGCAAGAGCAGAACGCGGGTCTGGGTTTGCGTCGAGGTGCTTGTTTAGTTTTCCTAGTGTTTCTAGGAGGGCGGTCATCATTTTTGGTTCTGTGGATGTAGCTGTTGCTACTGCTGCCGCTGCCGGTGCTGCAGATGTAGATTGGTAAGGTGTTTTCTGGGCCAGTGGTGGTGGTGGTGGTGATTGTGGCGATGAGTTAGGGTTTGAGAACATCGAGTCGAAGCCTGGTGGTAGACGGACGGGGACGGGATTGGGGACGTTGGATTTTGCGAGTGCTGGCACCGGTGTTGAAGAAACAGGTACAGAGGGTTGTACTTGTGCCGGGGTCTGGTTGTAAACAGGGGTGCTCGTGGATATATGGTCGACAGACGGCGCTCTCCACCCATCCTCCTCCTCCGGGGCAACAGCCGTATCCCACGGAAACTCCCACCCGCGACTCTTCCTCTTCCTCGTCTTCCGTGAATCTCTCTTCTCAATCCTCCTTGCCTCCGCCTCCTCCCATTTCTGCCAGGTGGGTATCCAAGCATCGACAGCAGCGCGCCATCTAGTGTTCGACAAATCTTCACTGGCAGCAGTGCCTTTCTCACGCTGTTCCTCGAGAAACCGCATGCGCTGCTTCGTGACAATCTCGACTTTACGCCGGACAGAATGCCACGAGTACGGGTGGCCTTGGTCGCGGGTGAACTCAGCAGTGACGGTAACCCACCATTTGCAGAGGTTGCTTCGCTGTCCGAAATCTGGGGCGTGGCGGTTGCATATTTCAAAGAGAGACACTTCTTCAGAAGTCGTTAAGCGCTTGCCATGTTTGCGTTCGCTGCTTTCTCCATTGTTACCAGCAGCCATGAGTTGGTTGGCAGTGTTCATATCCGCCTCGTCGACAGAGTTATCCCGATTATCGTTCGCAATCGCCAACCCACGTCTCCTCCTTCGTCCACCCCCAACAACCCCTTCTGCCCCAGGCGGCGGCGCATAATCTGGATCTCCCGGCCCATCCAACACAACCATACCCCTCCCCCCATCTTGATCACTCTCCTCCGACCCTTCCACATCGTTCTCCCCGGGTCCCCGACCACCCTGCGGCGCCGAAATCGGCCTCGTCTCAACCACCACAGAGACAGCCTGGTGATTCGCGTTCTGGCCCATGCGCAGATTCGACGGTATACTCGGCGTCGCATTTGTGCTACCGTTAGTTGTATTCTGGTGTTGCTGTTGCGGCTGCTGACGCGACATCATCGAGGGCATCCATCGTAAATGTGACATTTGATATGGTGTAGATGGAGAGGAGGTAGATGTGGAGTGCGAATGCGAATACGCTGCTGATAGTGTATGTGAATGTTGCGCATGGGGACTTGGATGTGGGTGCGGTTGTTGCGGTTGCGGTTGCGGAGCGGAGTGGTTTGGGATCCCATGCCAGGGATGCATTGTCCGTTTTTTTTTTTCTTCTTTTTTCTTTTCTATCTCTCGTATAAATATAGGAAAAATGGGTGGGGGTTAAAGTTAGCTGTCAAAAAAAAAATATGCTGATCGTTGACGTTGAGTATGCGAAAGTGAAAAAAGGGTGGGAGAACTGCAATTTTGAGTTAATTACGGGCGGTGGGCGGGTTGTGGTTGGTGGGTATGTTACGGTATTTTTCAGCTGTGCAAATTTGTAGACATTCCGTACAGCGTATATAGTAGTCAGCTGTTCATAGGTATCTTGGGAATGTATACATGTTTTAATGTTAAGGGAAACGCCATGAGGCGGCAACGGTTATAAGCTAAATGCATATATATCTAAGGATGTTGCTAGGCTCCCAGCCATTGCCAATCGACAACGAAAATGACTTTACGCTTGACAGATGACTGGAAGGCGATCTACAGCAAGGCCATGTATAGGAAAAACATTCGACTTCCATTTACTATTTACATCTCACACTCTCGCCACAGCGAGAAAAAAATACCTGACGTGCCTAGCGGCAAATTGGATGAGCGGTGGCCAACTTCTCACTGTAGAAGAAATGAGTCTGAGACTGGGAATCAGGGAACCCAGAAACCCTCGCATCCTGCTGGAACAGCATGACAGTCCAAACCACCAAACTTAAAGTGCGGAATCTCTTGACCTTTCTCGGCTTTCTTACCTCCCTCGACAAGGTTCACCGAAGACACATGTGTCATGCATATAGGCAGCACAGCGGCCCTTCCTATCCCGTTATTTTCAATGATGATGTGACCCCACATCTGCAGAAATTGGTAGCCCAGTGTATCGGGGGCGTCGAAAGCATGGATCCCATCCTTTGCCTGCTCCTTTTTGACCTTGGAGTGGTCGCGATTTAAACAGCAGGGCTCGAGGTAGTTGTGTCCCTCTTTCTCGTCCTTGATAATTACTTCGAGATAGGTCGCTCCCTTGATCATCTCGGCATGGAAGTCGTTTTCGTAATTCTTGCCGACTAGTTCCTTCACTTTCCAAGGGAGACCCTTGAGGGTAAGCTCGGACTTCTCGTTGATCAAGTATACGCCCGCAAAGGTGGAATCTGCAGGGAACTCAACGACCCGGAAGACAGAACGTCAGCGCATTCCAAAAGGTCAGCAGTGAAGCTTGCTAGATCGAAGACGGCTTGTCCAGATGCGCTCCGACCTTCGCGAATTGGACCACCCACTCAGACAGAGGGCTCAGGGGCTTGTGCACGCCATCCGGGTCGATCGGGTCTGATGGGAAGCCAAAGGGTCCTGCACGAGAACGAAGTAGATGATACAGATGATGTAGTAGATGTCTCTGCCTTTGGTGGTTTCGGTGGGGATCCATCCTTCGATCAGCCATTTGACGAAATTGAGGAAGCCATTGACTGAGGTGACTCCGTACTTTCCAAGGTCGGGCATGTGGTACTAGAGGGCATTTTGAATTGCTTATTCGAGGTTGTCAACTTCCCAGAGGAGTTTGTCTTTGAGTCGTTGGACGGTCTGATGGTAGGCCATTTCGTTCATTTGCTTTCGTTTTCTTTAAGGAAGGGTATGAGAGAGAAGATGGATTGACCTGGCCGGGATATCGACTTTTTCGAGAGATCATGGGGGGTTTATATTCCTTGCTTTTCATCCCTCAGCCCGTCCTCATCCGGTCTAGGCTCGATTGATGAAATCACTGCATTGTTATGAAGAGGGGTATGCATTATAGGATACCACAGACAACCACGGGCTGCTGTTTCCAAAATCATGATCTTGACGGCTGGCTGAATTCTGCAACCAGCTGAACGCACGGGGCGAGAATACAATCGACAAAACAGCAGCATGATATATGTACATCAACTCCGCAAATGCGCAAAGAGTATTCAGCTGAAAGAGTTGTAGAGTGATCTGTCTATAGTGAGTTGCATTATGAATATATAATTTCAGACAGACACCGTTCCGGGTATTCCCCTCCTGAGTATAAGTTTGAGGACTACTTGGTTGCGTTGCGTTTGTCTAACTGCGTTATATTATAATAGCAGTTGTTCATGAACTCTTGTTTGAGTCTTGATATCATAAATAATCACCCCAGGGTCTTTCGACATTGCCAATGATGATCATGCATCATACATGTATGCGACACAACCGGGTCGAGCCATCCTGCAAGGCAAACCCCTCAAATAGCTAACCGCAGATTTTGCATGTATTTAGACGAAGACACTTATGTACTATGCACAGAAAGGCAACGAGCCCGCCTGTCCATAGGCTACCAATCAGATATGTACTGTGTAGTAGTTGGCTACGCGTATATGGCTGCATGTGCGTATGATTCATATTGTGAGACACAGCACGTAGTATCCAGAGATTCATGTAGATAAACTGATCACCCACGTAGACGAAGTGCTTAAGACAAAGCCGGACAAGGCTGTCGTGTCATTCAGCTCTGGGATTGGACACTTGGCTATGTGTGGTTATCGTGTGATGGGCTTGTCTCACTGTACTGCTTTATGACTATCTTGTATCTTCCGAGTCTTTTCTGCAGTCATAATGCTCAGTATGAGTCTTCCATGGATAGGAAATTAAGGTAAAACGGTCGAACAAGGACAGATGGATGAGAAGAGAGAACATGAAGGTAATTGTAGTAAAAGACACCTGTAGCACCATTTATTGTCACTACCACCCCACGTCTGCTTGGATGTACTAAAAGTGGTTTATGTAATTTAGATAAATCGAGATATAGTCCGCAAAGTTCTCTCCGCTGAAGCTGGTGGCTGAACGAATGCAAGAATGTATTAGGAATCAACCGGACGCACCTTCATTGTCAGTCATTGCCTAATAATAGAAGGTCCCTGAACCAAAAAACCCATGCTGGTGGTGCCTGAAGTTGTGGCTGAGGGACGAAAGTCCTCTCATCGCGGGAATGAGTGTGAAACCAACCTTCTCCTCGTAACAGAACGTTTCTAAGGACAAGAAATAACCGCATCCAGGTCTCGACCCAGGGCGTTTCAAGTATACACTGGTAGGTATAAAAGCTCCCCGTTCCACCGCGCATACGAGCATCCCAGAATCTACCGATGTTGTGAATGGCAGCATGGTCTAGTTGAACACGCTAAACCACCCATGCGTATCTTCGTCGTGTGCATGCTCTTCAACCATCTTAACAAGTCTGTCGGGAAGTACTTTGCCTTCAAAAATTCGAATGTTGTGCGCATTTGAATCTCTGGGAGAAATGAAGCGTCCAAGACCACACGACGTTCATTAGGGGGGTCGCCGTGGGCGTACTCCTGATGCATCTGGACAAAGTACTCCGAGGAGACTGAAGTTCGCTAATTTCCCGCCATAGAACTCGATCAAAAAACTCGCAGTTTTCGCATGGCTCCCGTGTATTTGTATCTATTGTTTGTTGGTTGTATGAGTTTTGAGTATTTTGTATGATAGCACTATGTGGTGAATGCATGACGTGCCCGAGCGTTCCCATCGTCAAGTAATATAACTGGCTTAATAGGTTTCAGCTTTATTTGAAACTTCTATATGCTTTTATTAACGAGGGATCCAATCTGGGGCCTCGTTGGCCCGTTTGTTCTTATAAATTCATAATGTTCGATATCTAGCCGAGTGTCAGCTTGGATTGTTCATTTTTGTGTCTGTAGTATTCCAATCAATGGACCTATTCTAGAATTTATGACCCCGGTAATTGTGAAGTAACCAATGAATTAGTGGGCTAGCTGGCGAAATTTTAGTGTGTAGAACAACCATCGGGAGAAGATAACGCTCAACTCTGAAGTCGACAGTATTGAGACAGCAGATGAAGAAAGAACACCAAATAACGACAGCAGTTGGTGAATGAGAGCAAAGTACGGAATACTTGGGAGTAAATACTGATATAGTGAATTGATGGTCCATCACAGGCATAGCATAGTAACATACATGACGATGGCTATCTACCCCATCATACGAATAACAATATAGGCCCATCCATCTCCGTAAGCAGAACTCCTGGCTACCTCCTCAATTGGCGCAGACATGGGCACCACGGCTCCGTGCAGCACGGGCTTTGCTAATACGGGCGTTCTGCGGCTCGGAAACAAGTGTGGGAGGAGGGTGTGAAGGGCTGTGCCGATAGTCTGTGGCTGAGATGTTGAGATAGAGGGGGGAAGTGGTGATTGCACTAATTTGAGAGAGGGGGCGCCTGAGTCTGGAGGGAGAGGGAGGAAGAAGCGAATAGGCACATTGCGGAATGGTTGGGACGGCAGTAAGATACTGGAAATACGTTGGAACGAGGGGAGGTTGACTATCGTATTTAATCAATACTTCATTTCTTTTGCACCACGGGTGATTCTAACTCACCACCTTGAACGGCTTCCCACAAGCCAGACGAATCTTCCTTCGAAAGAGTCATGATCCCCTTCGCTGTTCCATTTCGAAGAAAGTCCGCTTCTTTGACGCTATTGATAAAGGCATCATTCATAACCACTCCCTCCGCATCAAGCTGGACTAATTCCTCATGAGGCCAGTCGCTAAAATGCACTGTTAACCGCCAGGAAAGTGGGCTGCTGGTGATCTCGTCTGCCTCGTCTGATTTACTCCCCTTAGATGATGCCGGATCTGCTTCCGCGTAGAGATCGTATAAAAGCCCGATAGGATAGTGCCATTTTAATGGGACACCTTCAAATGAGAACCATCCGTCATGGGCATGGGAGTTAGGGTCGATCAAGGATGGAGCGAAGAACATTCTTAACCGGGGCAATAGCGAGGGGAGATATGTGAGTCGTGAGCAGGCGATCTACAAAAGCCAATTAGTATACACCCAACCATCAACATATGAGCGCGTACAAGATATGGATCTATCTGATCATAGGACCGGCTCTCTGACGGTGCCAGGACAATCTCTAGTGGAAGTTTGCCGTCCCAGACGACCTTTTGGATGCTGGTGAGAGATGGTGCCTGACTCATGATGGTGATGGCATGAAGCTGATACAAGTCAGTTTCTGAGTCTCGGTGGCCTCAATGTAGGAGCAGTAGTTACCGGTGTTTATCTTTAAAGACCTCAGGCATACAACTTGAGTACCCCGCAGAAACGGTCGTGAGCTACTGCTTCATGTTCGATTCATGGCAAAAACAGATAGATGGTAGCAAATCTGTCTGCTTATGTTGAGCGTATTTCGAAAGCCCTGATTGCGGCAGTAGTCATAAAGAGAGAACACCGTCGTGGTTTGGTGATGGTGCATGAATTGGCGTTTCCAGAATAGTAATGTCACGTGTTAATGCCTGAGGCCTAAGTTATATAATCCCCTTTGCATGACTCATTGCCATGGACAAAACCAGGAGTCTGCTATTAGGCAACGATTAATGAATCAAGAAAATATAGCATATACTCAGTAAAATATGGCACCTCAGGATTCTCTGCCCTACCATGAGCCAGGAATCACCACCGTCCTCATCCAGGCTGGCTTCCTGCTCGCCCTGAACATGGTCAACACCGTGCTCGACAATATCATCTACTGCGGGCTGATCGGACAGCTTTTCATCGGTATAGCCTGGGGCGTCCCTGGGGGAAATTTGTTAGAGTTGAATGTGCAAAAGTCGATCCAGCAGTTGGGTTATCTGGGTCTTTTGCTGCTTGTATATGAGGGTGAGCCAGCCCCCTTCAAGAGAAGCGAACCAGCATAGAAGAGCTAACAAGTACAGGTGGTCTATCAACTTCCTTCTCCCAGCTGAAGTCGAACTTTGGCTTTTCTGCTCTGGTTGCCATCACCGGAGTTGGTGTCCCCATGGGTCTTTCTTTCGTTCTGATGCATCTACTTGCCGCGACGCCCCTGCAGGCCTTCGCTGCAGGTGCGGCGCTATGTTCAACCAGTATCGGTACTACGTTTACCGTTCTTTCCACCACAGGGCTGTCCAAAACGCGTCTTGGTGTTGTTCTGGGTAGCGCTGCCATGATGGACGACGTCATGGGGCTGGTAATGGTCCAAATTATCTCGAATCTGGGTAGCACTTCATCATCAACGTCCTTTGACCCAGTTGTCGTAATCAGACCCATTCTGGTAGCTTTCGGGTTTGCCGTAGGACTGGTACTGATCTGTCGATTTGTGGTTGCGAAGGCTGTGCAATTGATTCATGCGAAGAAGTTATATGTCTATTTCCCGGGGGCGATGAAATCGATGAACTTTGGGTTCGTCACGCATATGTGTCTCCTAGTCGGAATGGTGGCGGGAGCTACGTATGCTGGGACATCAGGTCTTTTTGCGGCGTATCTGGTTGGGGCGAGTATCACCTGGCTTGATGAGTTGCTGACGGCCATTTCTACGGATACCTCTACGGAAGTCATTGAGTTACAAGATCACTCGATTCAAGGCATAGGGAGCAGCTGTCGATTGAGCACTACATTGCAACAGACAGAATCAACAGTGGTAAGGAAGTATCCAACAGGAGAAGAAGTCTTTGAGCGCTTCTGTAAAGAATCACTCAAACGGGTCCTGAGCCCACTCTTCTTTGTACGCTCCCCACTCCCAGCAGGTATCTACGAAATAAATACTAACATAACGCAGGCATCGATTGGCTTCTCAATCCCTATCACAAAAATGTTTCAAGGGGAAGTCGTCTGGCGCGGCGTAGTCTACACTATCCTCATGATGTTCGGTAAGGTTATTACATGCGTCTGGCTGATCCAACTGCATTTCAGCCCTCCCTCGATTCTGGAGAAAATAGGCCAAATCTCCAAGACCCCATTCTCCTTTTGCACTTCTCGATTGAGGAAGGAAAAATCGAGGCAACCGGGTACTTCCTCGGACAAACAAAAGAACCGCAAGAATAAGAATAAGGGTTCAAATTCCGACGTCACCAGCAAATCAGCAGTCCAAGTTCCAAAAGAACAAACACAGCAAGACCAGGGACAGCCACTTATGTCGACAACAGCGATCTCAACTCTAACCACAGAGCTTACCCAGAACGAACAAAATAACACCGTCTCACGCACGAGAAGCACCCAACTCCCACGCAAACCGCGCTCCCTCTACCCAGCCTCAATCCTAGGCCTTGCCATGGTCGCCAGAGGAGAAATCGGCTACCTCATCGCATCCTTAGCCGAGACAGATGGGATCTTCTCATCAAGCAAGCAGCAGAACAGTGGTAGCTCCGAGCTGTACCTTGTGGTGGTCTGGGCTATTACCCTGTGCACCATTATCGGGCCGGTTTGCGTTGGCACCCTGGTCAAAAGAGTTAAGACGTTACAGGCTCAACGGGTAAACTCTGGGGGTGAGGATCCGTTAGGATCGTGGGGGGTTACTTCTTGAGCTTACTTTTAACCAGTGGATGGTCTGTATAGTGTAGTTAGTTATGGCTGTATAGCTGATTGATTAACTTAATTTCTTTATCGCGATGTAAAAGTAGACTTTAACTGTCATCCGGATTGACGCATCCAACTCTATTTTCACTTGATATACAGTAGTGCAACCATTACCACGGCGCAACTAACAAAATGATGTAAAATTCTTCCATTCCAAATAATTTCTTCAAGGGTCCAATACCTTATGCTACCAGACGAAAGCAGCAAAATCATGGTTGGACCGATAAGATACCAGTTTAAGGGGCTAAGCTTAAGGGGCTAACGGGTAATCTCGATTAGATTATGCCACACAGTACAAGTATCTACCAGGGGTATGGTGCACATAGTACAAAGCAAAACTCCGCATAAAGAACCCACCCCCCCAGAAATACCTTTATGTGTGAGTATTGATGAGATCAATGCATAGTAGTTGCCCGTTAGTTTTGCACCGTGCACTTAGTACTACAGTTCTAGTCGTGGATCAATCAACGGCTGAAGATTGCAGCGAGAACTCAAATCATCACCAGCTCCAGTGGCCGTTGAAGTTGAGGCGGATGATGACAGTTTCCAGAGGGAAGTCCGAGATTCACCTGTTGACGAACAACATTACATCCCTTTTTTCAGGGGTCTTTCTAGCTGCACGGACGCATAATTCATCCCGAAAAAGAAAAAAAGAAAAGAAAAGCTACTTCCACTTCGTAAGTGAACATACTACCACACATATCTCGGCTCGGTTCGGGGCGGACGTTTGTATAAACCTTCAGTTCAGGAGGGTAGTCGGTTCCTAGTATGGAGTAGGAGGAGCTGACTAGACACGCGGCTCTTGTTTCAGTATGTTCGGATTCGCGCCTTTTTTGCAGGCAACACAGGGCTGCAAAAGGGTTGTAAATTGCAGGACTGTGTAAAATGCTGTATGCTATTCAACCATCCTGACGACCACCAGCACAGCCTGATTCGGGGGCACTTTGAAAGGTCGGGAGTGGATAGATAAGATTCACACAGCACTGTCCACTGCAGCTCAGACCAAGTGGATCAATCCCTTACATATATTTGAACGGTGAATTCGTAGTCTGTACTCGTATGCCGAATTATTATAGCAGTAATGCGATGCAGCCCCCTAAAACGGCCCGACATTCACACCGGCTTATGAAGGCACAACTTTATTCCTAAGCGACATATTCCGGGGCGTGCTGAACAGTATACACTGTTTCTTTATTCTGCATAGCATGGAAGGAGTCACTCCCATAAATCAATATGGAAATGCCAGTTTTCGAAATGAAAGAACCTCCGGAAGGGATGCCTATATTCGGGGTTTCCGAGCTTCTCGGTCTGACTCACTGGCGGGCTATATCATCGAACGGCGCGATCCGTTCCGGGGTCCTTTGCTACTAGTAGCTATGCCTGTCACAGGAACAGTTCTGACCCAGGATCTCCCAGTTAGCGGCCCTTTAGAACATTGTAGCATTACACCTAGCCCAGTAGATCTGGAAATCAGCCGCACCGTAGCTCGAGCCCGAGTTAAAAGATACTACCAATGGAGGGCAAGCAATCTGAAACGGCGTCATTCATTGGGGACGAAGATCCCATCCACCAAATTTGAACACTTGTGCTGCCAAATGTGGAGAGAGGGAGAGGCTTAGCGTGAACTCTTCTGTCTTGAACCCGTAAGCTGATTGGGTATGTGAACATGACAAAAGGGCTAGGTTCGTGATTGTAGGCACGTGAGTGACGGGCGACGTAAAGCTAACGCGACGATCGATATATGCTCAATATGCATAGAGTGGATGTGCGGGTGCTTCCCGGTCATGACCCTTGTTGTTTCTGCAAATCCTGAAAATCCGTATGTACTAGCAGTCTGATTGTAGCAGTAACCTGCGTCTCTCGAAACAACAGTGGGAAACAAGGCTGTGATAATGGCATTGAGCAAAATACTCGTCGTAATATGTATATGCCATGTTATAACCATACAATAACCATATCTCATTTGCAATCAATAATGCCTGTGCTCGTCAACCCCAGAAAGGGGTTACTGCCGATCCGTATTTGAGGAAAGGGCTGGGGAAAAGCAAACATGCAGGCTGCAGGAACGCCGGGTACAGAACGGTAATAAGCAATCTGAAGCCGTTAGCTGTGAAAACTGGAATTGAGACCTGTCCAGTGAGGCAGCGCATAGTAGTTTCTCATGTGATCGGCGACAATGCCAATTTCGTCCTGTTTGTCGTCGCTCTTGTTCTTCGGCACCAGGACCCGGGAAAGGCCACCAGAAAACAAGAACGTAATCTTCCCCCCCCCAATTGAATGACAGCCAAGAACAGGCGCGCGTCTCATCAGCCGCAGTTCTGCTGGTCTAGACTCTGAGGTTTGAGACTTCGTACCCCTCAACGTGTTATCCAGGTCAGCGTTTCAACCTCTGCCCCTGCTACAATTGCCCTTTTTGTTCTTAGCGGAATGAGTAATATGACCGGCAGGGCTGGGGCCCACCACTGACCACTCCCATTTCAATCACCTTAAGCACATACCGACGGAGTGGCTCATATCCTGACAGGCTACACTATGAGAGGATGTCCGTGGTTTCCAAAAGACATCGATCTCCATATCTCAGCCCTTTCCTCTAACAGATGCGAAACTCGCTTGTTCCAACTGGATCCATCTTATCCCGCTCCCTCTTACCGGATTAGGACGTTGCTCATGACGAGCTCAGGGTCACGGCGCTTGCGTTCGTCATCGGCGTTGCGAAATGAACTCTGAATAGCGGATGAACACTGGGGCTTAGCAGATTCCAACAAGGTTAGCACATGCCAAGGGAGCTCAGTACGGATTCCCCAACTGCGAGCACTGTTCCAACGGCTGGAGATGAGGAGAATAGTGGCTATCATGCTGTCAGTTCCTAAGAAAGGGAGTGGAACCAGGACGTCACGGATCCCTAGCTGGTAATCCCGTCATGATCCTCGGGGTTAGTGCCAAATTGATCATCTTTTGCTCGATGCTAATTATTCCTGTGGCTTTTGTGGGAAGGCATTTTTGCACCTCTCCATTGATGGCGCATGAAGTTGACCAAGGTAAATCGGGACCTCCTCACTCCTCAAACATATAAGGAATGAATTCTCTGCCTGGTCAATCCATACCAACAATTGAACCCCATTCCACAGAGCTCTTTCAATACAGAACTATCACCGTCTTTGCGTGAAGAATTTCCCAATCTCATTGCATACTTTCCACCGGCTTGCCCGAACACCCTCTGGAGTAATTGCATTTCGGACCTCACTCGCCAACCCAAAAACTGCTATATCAATCAGACCGAAAACCACATCAACCATGTCTTCTGAGAACAGGAATACCACAAGGTATGCGGCATAAATAAAAGCCGTGCATCGACAGTAACTAACGGCTCCAGGATGACCAATGATGTGGGCAACCAGCTTAACGGAGAAGCGAACCATGAGGCAAACAGGAGGAACGCTGGCGTCGCAGGCCTCAACGGGTCATTCGCTGCAGATGAGCCGTACTTTGCTCACACGCGGATGCATGACCGGTCTGCACATGTATCTCGCCTGTCGAGCCAAATCAATAGGACGGATGAGATTCTGAAAACATGAAAGACACATGTCTATTTGTAAGGAGGAAACCAACAACTGAGGAAGAATCCAGTATTCTCACAAACGCAAGGGATAAACTCTATATACAGAACCTTCTGGATGCCGTGGTATATAAGTGACAAAGACCAGAAGACATCATGGTCGTCACTTGGTGGGTATATCCAACCAAAGCAAGCTCTGAGAGCCAAGGAACCATAAGGGTGACACTGGGTCTCTTTCCTGTACACAGTCCAGATCTTGGGATTCCAATTTAATCCAATAAGTCCCAAATGTGTTGTGCTAGTTCATCGTATTTGGTACTGGGGAATTCATGTCCAGCGTCGAAGTATTTAAACTCAACATTCCCCTCGAGAGCATCGGTAGCATCTGGTGCAAGCTCCTCCTTAACAACAATAGAGTCGTCAATTCCGCATAGAATTTGTACCTTGTCGCCCGTAAGGCCGTACTTGTTTTGCTCCTGGGGAGAACGACTCCGCTGCGCCGTTAGAAACTGGCCCAGACGTGCCCATGTATCCCATTGTCGCTGGCGCAGGATTGGCCCGAACCGCATGCTAGACATGAAGGCATGGACAAAGCCGGGATGTTTATTGACTTGCCAATAGACGGCCGTGGGAACAGCAACATGAGGGTATGCCCGAGAAAGTATTTGAGTACCAGCAGCGCCTGTCGAGGGAAGTTCTTCAGTGAGCGCGGCTCCGGCATCAATCTTTTCATTGCCATTGGGCTTCGGAGTAACCAACGGGCCTGCGCGGAGCCGACGGCCGACGAGGAAACCCAGCACCTTCTCAGGTACCAGCCCTCGGGAGTACAAAAGACGTGACTGGAAACTTATCTGGGAGTCTCTGATCAAACCGGATGGGGCCAGTAGCACCAAGGACGAAAGAAGTTGGGGGAAGAAAGACGCAAAGGACGCAGCAATACCGCCTCCGAGAGAATAACCCACGAGGCAAAATTTACCAGATCCAGCACCGGTCCACGAAATCGGGGACGAGTTTAATACAAGAGAGATCTGTGTCGAGAACAGTCGGTCGTCCTGAGGGAGGTCTGACGGACAGTCGGAATAGCCTCGTCCAAATCTGGCGGTTGCCTTTTGTTAGGGACCAAGTCTCAATGGGTCCTGGAGAAAGCACTTACAGGTCAAACAACATGACACGACAGCCGCGATCAACTAGAGCGTGTGCCACACCGCCCAATGCGATACACGGAGTAGTGATGCCATGGATAAAGAGCACCTTAGGTCCATCCTCAGGGCCCCATTCGTAGGCCCTGATTGATCCATATGGGGTCAATATATCACGGGCTCCGGGGAGCACATCGGCCGGCAACGGAAGAGCACGAATTTCTTCATCTGAGAGACCGGGTAAAACAGTCGATCGCGGGGAGGGAAGGATCTTTCCTTCAGCGTGCGAATCTGAACCAATGGAGCGAAGAAGGAAGCCTAGAGTAAACGATGCTGCACCGGTTGCGGCCAGGAGGGGGACCTGGGCTCGATGATTCGAGAAGGAATCGGACAGGAAGTCGGCAGTCTGGCTGTACCAGGACATTATGTATGTAGTATTTCCTCTAAAAAATATTATACAATTAATCCAATACCGAACAAAAAGCAATTGAGGATGCCAGTCCCTGACTGAGAGAAGGAGAAAGACCGGATGAGGAAAGCCTCGGCGAGAAAACATCGGGCCGAGGGACCAGCCGAATTGACGTCATGTTTCCTATCCGGGTTAAATGTCAACTATGGAGATACGTATAAATATGTCTTAGCCAAATGCTGCAGAGTCCATAGCAAATATCGTACTGAGAGCATTATAATGGATAAATGTGACAGAAAGGTCCAATGCGGTAAGCGCTGCTAGATATCTGAAACAAGACAGTGTCAGGGATACAACGCCGCCGTCTAAAATATAAAAAGCTAGACAAGATGTTTGTGAACTCAATTCAAAACATCAATTGAAATTCTTGGGCGCATCCTTGCCTGGTAGGGCCAAAGAGACGCTCTCGAGACTAATCTATCCACCGCCACTATCCGGAGCCGACAATCAATATAGGGCGCATATTCAACTTCAGACAACCTCATATCAAGATATTCAGCTCAATGGACAGTGTCACACTAGATTCTGGAGATCTACAGGTACAGTGAGAAGAAATAGATGATCTATCGATCCTTCATCTTATCTATCGTTTCCGTTACACCCTGAGGTTTGGGTCCCTGCAGATGCCAGGTCAATAAGTGTCGGGAATAAGTTAATCAACTCTCATCGGGCCACGCATGAATAGCCAGCATCCGTCCCTGACAGGAACAGACCATATACAATCTTACATAGACTCTACATTTGTTACCGCTATGGGAAGGCTAAGTGTCAAAGCAGTCTTAGGTTTAGACTGCTATCCGAGCCTGAGCACATCCATATCACCCCGGAACAAAGTCCAAGAAGTAACTGAGATCGACCACATCCGGGTCTTCAAATTAATTTCTATGTTTATCCGGGGTAAAATTAACCGGATAGTTTGGAGCGCCGCCCGCACGCCCTATATTGAAAACGAGTAGGAGCTCTGCTCACACAACCCAATCAAAAGACTAAATCGAGTTGAAGAGATCGGATCCATTACTAGTTGACAATATCGAAGACAAAGGAGCAATATCTATCATTTTGAAACGAGTCAATTAACGAGAGTAGCGGGTCGCAGTATCAAATAGAATGGAACGGGCCCAGGGCATCTCGTTGTGTATAAGAAGATGTAGATTCTCCTAGCTTTGGGATCATTCAACCAGCTCTGCAGGCCAGATAACAAGGACTTCCATTCTTTTCTTCTCTATTTTTGCTTATACTATCTTCTAGTTCAAAATATGTATAACCGCGCACTCCTTTTCTCTTCCCTTTTGGCAGTTGCCAGCGCCCAGCAGGCTGGGACGCAAAAGGAAGAGAATCACCCTTCTCTGAACTGGAAGAAATGTACGGCGGATGGCTGCACGGAGCAGAAAGGCTCTGTGGTCCTTGATGCCAACTGGCGCTGGGTCCACTCGACCGATGGTTACGACAACTGCTACACCGGTAACTCGGTAAGTTTTTGTCAAGTTGAGAAGATAGAACCGTGACTAACAGAGAAATACAGTGGGATGAGAGCCTTTGCCCTGATGACAAGACTTGTGCTCAAAACTGCGCCGTTGACGGAGCTGACTACGAGGGCACCTATGGTATCAGCTCTGATGGCGACGCCCTAACATTGACTTTCGTCCAAGACTCCAATGTGGGATCGCGGTTGTACCTGATGGAGGATGACAGTACCTACCAGTTGTTTAACTTGACCAATTCCGAGTTCACCTTCGACGTCGATGTCTCAGAGCTGCCTTGTGGTCTGAACGGCGCTTTGTACTTCAGCTCCATGGATGCGGACGGTGGACTCTCCAAGTACGATGGCAACAAGGCTGGTGCCAAGTATGGTACCGGATACTGTGATTCACAGTGCCCAAGGGATATGAAATTCATTAATGGCCAGGTAAAATATCCTGTCTTGAATTCCCGGATTCTCATCGCTTACAACTAAAACAGGGCAACGTCGAAGGCTGGGAGGCCCAAGAAAATGACAAGAATGCCGGCACTGGCAACCATGGCTCTTGCTGCCCCGAATTGGATATCTGGGAGGCCAACAAGATCTCCACGGCTGTCACACCCCACCCCTGCAGCGACCTCGAACAGACCATGTGCAATGGAGACAATTGCGGCGGAACCTACTCCGGCGAGCGCTATGGAGGAAACTGTGACCCTGACGGCTGTGATTTCAACCCGTTCCGTATGGGCAACGAGTCATACTTTGGCCCGAATAAGATCGTCGACACCACCAAGAAGATGACCGTGGTGACCCAATTCATCACTGATGATGGTACCGACTCTGGCACCCTTTCTGAGATCAAGCGCTTCTACGTTCAAGACGGCAAGGTCATTGCGAACGCTGCCTCGAACATCGACGGTGTCACAGGCAACTCCATCACCTCCGATTTCTGCACGGCCCAGAAGAAAGCTTTCGGTGACGATGACGTCTTCGCGCAGCAGGGAGGCCTCTCAAAGATGGGCGAAGCTATGGCCAACGGCATGGTCCTTGTCCTGAGTCTGTGGGATGACCACTATGCCAACGCGCTCTGGCTCGACAGTTCCTACCCCACCAATGCTACTGAGAGTGACCCTGGTGTCAAGCGTGGAACTTGCGCCAAGGACTCTGGCGCTCCCAGCGATGTTGAGAAGAGCGCTGCCGATTCCACGGTGACCTTCTCAGGTATCAAGTACGGAGCCATCAACTCGACCTTTTCTGCTTCGTCGTAAGTAGTTTGATCGGCGTATATCGAGGCATGCATGAACCGATACTCTGTTAGTGGTATATTCGGGGGATTCTCAAGCATCCTATATTATATCATATTCTTCGGTCTGTCTTTTTTAACTATTTAGAAATCAAATTTGGCTGTCAAGTTTCTGTTCCCGTTGCGCCGTAGTCCGTACAAATGCGCCGGAACATTCTCGGTCCGGATTCACTAAAAAGGGCAATCGACTCGGAGCTGCTGTTGAAAGCAAGAAAAAAAAAAAAACCATTGCAACTCTTCCACGCTATGTTTGACACAGTCTGCACACTTCCGCTGTCTGCGGACTTATTCACACAGGCCCTTCATCCCAAAGAGCCCATTGTCTCCGTCGGACTCTCAACCGGCCATGTGCAAACTTTTCGACTTCCGTCGGACGAGGCCAACAGCGACGACGACGATGTCGCGTCGAACTCGTCATCGCGGAATGGCAAAGGTCATATTGACACTATGTGGAGGACAAGACGGCACAAGGGCAGCTGTCGAACCTTAGGGTTTGGCATTGACGGGGAGACGCTGTACTCCGCAGGGACAGACGGCTTGGTGAAAGCTGCAAAGGCGGAGACCGGAGTTGTGGAAAACAAGATTGCGATTCCCACAGAGAAAGATGGGTTAGTTTCTTTTTACCAGTTGAATCTTCAATAAATATTATACGTTCTTGTAGTTCAATGGCTTGGCTAACAGTGCTGTTTTCTACATTGCAGCTCCGTCGATGCTCCAACAGTCGTCCATGCCCTGTCCCCTCAGACTCTTCTCCTTGCTACAGACTCAAGCGCACTGCATCTCTATGACCTTCGCAGACCCTACTCATCTGTTTCTGCGCGCCCGGAACAATCACACCACCCTCACGACGACTACATCTCTTCCCTCACTCCCCTACCGGCGTCGGATACCAGTACATCAGGCTTCAGCAAGCAATGGGTTTCGACCGGAGGCACAACATTGGCCGTAACTGATCTACGACGCGGAGTCATGATGCGCAGTGAAGATCAGGAGGAAGAACTGATCAGCTCCACGTACATTAGCGGGTTGCCATCCAGCGGAAGCAGCCGTGGTGAAAAAGTTATTATCGGTGGTTCTAGCGGAGTGTTAACGCTCTGGGAGAAGGGCGCTTGGGATGATCAAGATGAGCGGATTTACGTCGACCGTTCTGGTTCTGAGGGGGAGACCTTGGAAACCATTAGTGTCGTCCCAGATGACCTTGGAAAGGGCAAGATGATTGCTGTTGGTGTGGGCACTGGTGTAGTCAAGTTCGTCGGCATTGGTCCCAACAAGGTTGTATCGTCCGTTATGCACGATGAGACCGAAGGCGTTGTGGGGTTGGGATTTGATGCTGAGGGTCGCATGGTCAGCGGTGGTGGCCAGGTGGTGAAAGTCTGGCACGAAGCTCTTAACGCTGAAGATCCTGGCGACGTCGAAATGATGGGTAGTGACAATGAAGGTAGCAACGATGACTCGGAAGATGACAGCGATCGTGAGAGTCGATCCGGTGACAAGTCCCGCCGGAAGCGAAAGAAGGCCAAGGGCAAGGACCGCAAGGGAGGACAGCACATTATGGCATTTGATGGTCTCGACTGATTGATACCCTATCTTGAAATTGCATAGCTGTAAAGCATCGATACGAGTCTACGGACTACAAGCACATATCAAAGGAGTATGAAGTAGACGTAAATAGACAAATGTTAGCTCTTCTAATACATAAAGCTATCATTATGCACTTCTACTCTATTCTTTGTGCTATTCTTTGTGAGCGGAATTTTTCCACTGTTCTACAACTTCATTAATAAAGCCATATCCGGAAATCCGAACCTCACCTCAACTGCCGAAGCTTCAAAGCCCCGCGACGAGACCCACGGAAGAGCATGTGGAGAGAGGATAGAGATAAATTCAAGGCTTGCGATTAGAATTATTCATGATGATCAAGCAACGCCGGGTCTTATTTAGCGTCTCCTCTTTGTCCTCTTCCTTCTCTCCTCCACCTTTTGCTCGTCACCACGCAGATCTACACAATGGACTCATTTGAATACAACGCCAACCCCAGCCGGGTCATCTTCGGCAGCGGCACTATCCAGAAACTCCCCGATGAGATCGCCCGGCTCAACCTCAAGCTGCCTCTGGTCCTCTCGACACCGCAGCAGACCAGCCAGGCCGAGACCGTCAAGAATGTCCTGAAGGACCAGATCGCAGGCATCTTCTCTGATGCTACGATGCACACACCCACACATGTCACCGACGCGGCCGTTAAGTTTGCGCAAGAGAAGGGCGCTGATTCGGTCATCTCCATCGGAGGTGGCAGCACTATTGGTTTGGGAAAGGCAATTGGCTTCCGCACAGGTGTGCCACATATCTGTATCCCGACGACCTATGCGGGAAGCGAGATGACGCCTATTCTTGGAGAGACGGCGGATGGAGTGAAGAAGACCAAGTCTGATCCTAAGATTCTTCCCGGGACGGTAATCTATGATGTCGACTTGACCATGACCCTGCCCACGGGGATGAGCGCGACGAGTGGTGTCAATGCCATTGCTCATGCTGGTAAGTTTAATGCTATTTATAGCTAAAAGCGCATCTAGCTAATGATGTCTCCAGTCGAGGCCCTCTACGCCCGCAACACCAACCCCGTCATCAACCTGATGGCCCTTGAAGGAACCCGCGCCCTGGCCAGTTCTCTCCCCGAAATCGTCGAGAACCCATCCTCTAAATCCGCTCGCTCCCTGGCCCTTTACGGCGCCTGGCTGTGCGGAACCTGTCTAGGCAGCGTGGGCATGTCCATCCATCACAAGCTCTGCCACACCCTCGGAGGCAGCTTTAACTTGCCCCACGCAGAGACTCACACCGCCGTGCTGCCGCATGCTATCTCGTACAATGCACCCAACATCCCCAAAGCCATGAAGAAGCTGGCAGATGCGCTCCCCGAGAGCAACGGGGATGCTATCCATGGGCTGAATGTCCTGCTGGAGAAGCTGAAGGTCAAGCGGGGAGCCAAGGACTTTGGAATGAAGGAGGATGACGTTGATAAGGCTGCTGATATTGCCGTGAGCAACCCGTACTGGAACCCGCGGCCGATTGAGCGTGGTCCGATTCGTGAGTTGATTCGCAGAGTTTGGGCTGGAGAACCCGCGCGGGCAGATCTGTAAATATTAGATTAGTGTAAGATGATCTGTAAATATCAATGAGTCTACCCCTGGTAAAAGAGCATGCAATATAAAATAATTAAGTACATATGCACTATCAGTTCCTGTATGTTAATCACAACCCGTGCCATTGGCTCTATTCGCATGGCGGGGTGAAGTGGGGGATTTCGCCGAAAAAAAAATTTCCTTTCGTCAGCCAACATCATTTCTCAACCCAACAAACAACATTTGGGAGAAAAGAGAGGTTATACAGCACCTCTCTGGTTATTTTACTTAGCTATGGGCGCAGAAATGGAAGCAGCACCGGTGCTATCCACCCCCGATGATCGAATCCTCGAAGCCACCGAACCCGTCGTCTCCCACGATCCCCAATGCATCGCGTCCGACGAAGAGCTTTGCATAACTTATGATATCGAGCGCACGCTGAAAGAGATCCGCCAGGCCCGGTATAAGCGAATTGCGTTACAATTCCCCGATGACATGCTCCCAGATGCCCCACGAGTGTTCCAATTACTCAGTCGAGGACTGAACCCTGCGCCAACCACCACCAGCAACGGCGCAAACGGTCACTCAAATGGAACAGAGAATGGTAATCTGGTGCAGTCTGTGGCTGGCCTTCAGGTAAAGGATCCAGCGGACGAGACGCCGAAACTGTACATCCTGGCCGATACATCCTACGGAACCTGCTGTGTCGACGAAGTGGCTGCGGAACATGTGAATGCGGATGTGGTGGTACATTACGGACGGTCGTGCTTGTCGCCAACGGCCAGATTGCCTGTCATCTATGTGTTTACGCTCAAGTCGCTGCCCATCGAGCCGGTTGTTCGGGCCTTCAAGGCTACCTACCCAGATCCATCTACAAAGGTGATTCTGGCGGCGGATGTGATTTACGCAGACCACCTTCCCAGTGTGTATGCCCGACTGACGGAGGAGGGATACTCAAACCTGTTTGTTACGGAGATCGTTCACGACCCGTCTTCAGCCATTCCCAATCGAACTGTGCCGAAGTCTGTTCGCGAAAGCCCTGATTCATTGTCAGAGTGGCAGCTCTTCCATATTTCCGACCCTCCAACGGCCCTCCTTATGACCCTTGCATCTCGGGTTACTGCGATCCATATTTATCCCACGGACAAGGCAGAGAAGGAAGAGGACTATGTGAAGCCACTAGAGGCATCGACGGCGGCTGCTTTGCGGCGACGGTACGCTATATTGACTTCGTTGAACACCGTCCCTATTTTCGGTATCTTGATTAACACCCTGAGTGTGAAGAACTATCTTCATATCGTGGAGCATGTCAAGCAAAAAATTGCGGATGCGGGCAAAAAGAGCTACATGTTCGTGGTTGGCAAGCTGAACGCGGCTAAGGTCGCTAATTTCAGTGAGATTGGCGGTTGGGTGGTCATTGGCTGCTGGGAGAGCTCCCTGGTGGACAGCAAAGATTTCTGGAAACCGGTTATCACCCCGTATGAGTTGGAATTGACGCTCCAGGGGGATACGGAGCGGGTCTGGACAGGAGCATGGCAGAGTGATTTTCAAGCCATCCTTGATAAACCGGCCGAAACTCCTTCGGAAAGTAACGGTACGGCCGACGGTGACGAGGACGAGGAGGTGGATGAGGATGAGGACTTCGAATCCGCACCTCCAGAATTTGACCTGCGTACTGGCAAACTCGTCTCGCACTCACGTCCGATGCGGGATTCTGCACCCCGCGTTTCTGCCCAGCTCGATGCTGCGGTGGCGAGTAGTGGTCCGAATGCTGCTCGGGCGTTAGCCAGACGGGCCAAAGGCGATCTTGCCATGATCGGCGGGGCCGTTTCTCCAGGGGCGGAATTTCTACGATCCCAGCGGACGTGGAAGGGATTGGGCAGTGATTTCGATATCCGGTATGACGACGAGGAGGATGATCGGGATAGCACACTGGTGGTGGAAGGACGCAAGGGTATTGCAAGGGGATACACCGTGGGAGAATCAATAGACAAGCATTGACTTTAGCATCCTGTGTATATAGTACTTGTATAGGAGTTCCGCAGGGCGTATGATACCCTAATAATTGAAGCCACATGGACAACAGACATTTGAATGTAGGTGCCACTAAATGAATAATTGAATCCTGATCTTCTTTCCTAAGACTTTTTTTTGTTGTTGTCTGGCAGCAAAAGCAACATATCACATGATACGCCCGTTGAGTTGGCACACACCCCAACAAGGCACGCTCACTTCCTTTCATACACCGTCCAACAACAATTCAGGATGGCTTTCTCCATGTCGCCCATCGTCTGCTTATAAGGAAGAAAGTAAAAGGAAGACACGCCTCTCCTTGCGTATCTTTTCTCCTTCTTTCCTTTTTTCCCTTTTCTTATGATGTCCTGCGTCTCCGGCATTTTCCGCCGTGCTCGCGATCTCGCGTCACTTTTCCGACTCTCAGCTTGAGAAAATAGAGGATTATGTCTATCATTTACAACCCGGCATCTACAGACAGGTTACAGTCGTACAGCAGCATCATGGTGGAAGATAAGCAACGGGGCCTGGTGGAAACCACCCTGGGGCAATTGGCGGCTCCGGCTCAGCGATCTCTATCAACCTTTGAACGAGTGATTACCACGCATGCTCCCATTCTTGAATCTCTTTTACTCCAGTCTCCTACGGATTCCATCTTACAGCTCTACCATACCTCCCGATATCTTCGATCCTTCCTAAAATCCTACCCGACGGCATGGAAATACCTCTCGTTCCGCTTATACTACCCATCCGGTACGCAGCCGCCGCCTGTCCGAGTCGTCCTCCCCGGCCATCTAGATCCGGAGGGTCAACGCCAGTCACGTCCGTATGCCCTCGATCAACTGTTGATGACGGTGGCTATTCCGTGCAGTCCGTGCCTGCGGAGTTTGGAACTGGATAATACAGCTGTGTCAGGCCAGATTCTGATCTCGACGGTCTTGCATTCACGACGGGAGACGCTGGAGCATCTTTCTGTTCGGGGATGCAAGAATGTCTCGCTAAAGTACCATATTGTTCCGTATCTTACCATGTTTGGGTTACAATACGATGTGGATATGGCACGGAATATCGGAAGTTCACCTGCTACACAGCCGCTTGCTCTCAAGAGTCTCTACACCTATCGATGCCGTCATCATCGACGGAGGCCATATCTTACGTCTTCTCTGCAAAGAAAGGATTCCGACTCAGAGCCAACGCATGAGTTGGTGACTCTTTGCCACAAGCTGGGTATCTGGACGGATACGGCTTGGTGTTCTACCCCCGCAGGACGGTGTTTTCGGCGAAGGGGATATGTCCAAATGAGAGTTCCCCAGGGATCTGCGGAGGTTTGGGTGGTATTTGACCGGCTTTGGCGATCCAAAAATTGGATTGGTTCTGTGGACCAGGGAAGCCAGTCTTCAAAGCAGGATGGAAAACTATGGGAGCACAGCGAGACTGGGGCATTTGGCGAAGCGTTGGGGACTGGAGAAGGAAGCGATCCGGGTGAAGGCAAGACCATACCTGCCCATCTTCGTCAGAGCCACACACACTTCGTTGAGAACGTTCGGTGTGACAATTGCTTGGAGGTGATTCCGGAGCGGTGTGAGCAATGCAGCATCCTAATGCACTGCATTGGATGTCGAAAGACTCTTTGTGCAAGTTGTGCGTACGAGAGACCATATGTCCATCGCACATCCCGGTCATCGGCATCTGTAGATGATGCTCCCCAGCCATTCTGGTGGGCACCGGGAGCGGCTGTCTCGCCCTGTTCCATGCAGGACCCAGCACACAGTGTCTCCTACATTTCAAACCAACCCAGCTCGTATCCCACCCTCAAGTTCCATTGGTGTTGCACAGAACCCATCTTCTCCGGAGGCGGTGGGATCAGCATTGGCACTCCCAATCGGGAAGTTGATCAAGTGCGAGCCGTTCCTCTGCCCCGAGGACAGGGCTGGGAGGATGTCGAATATTCATACAATGAGTTCAACAAGACGTTCCCCCAGTATGCCTACGGTGATCCGAAGAAACCGGATTACTCACTCGAGACGGGACACATCGCCATGATGAAGTGGTTATTGGGCCCGCCAGATCGGAAAATCTCGCCCTGCCCGCGGAATCTGTGTCAGGAATGCTATGATTCCCCTCAGTGGAAAGTCCATTGCAAGACATGCTCGAAGCCATTGTGCATTGAACACGACCTCCGGGGGCTGCGTCTGCGGATATGTGGATATCGCGATCTTGCTATGGAAAAGCTGGCCATCCAAGAACAAAATGGCACTGACTCTTTTAATAATCTTCCACAAGCAAGTTCCACTTCTGGATTTGATCTGCCTTATCGGACACAGCGCGTTGTTGATTCGACCACGAGCAGCTTCACGGATGACCAGCTGGGCGATGATCTGACTGAAGCAAATACTCCTGTAATCCCGAATACAGATCCTACTGAGTCTGGCAAGCTCGTACGGCGCGGCTCAAGGAGCTTCTCCGCCTCGAACTCGAATGGCTCTCGCTCTTCGTCCCCGTCATCCCTCTATTGCGACTCACCAATGGAACCCCCGAAATGGCAGGGATGCCAGTCATTCTTCTGCCCCCAGCACCGTGCAGTAGGCGATCACCGCCAACGCTGCGGCAGCCTCCTCTTCGAATGCACATCTTGCTCAGTCAACGTGTGCCAAGGCTGCGTCTCGCGAAACCCGCCTTGCAACTGCTCGTACTGCGAATCGAACTATCTCTGTCCGAACTGCGCCCGAATCTACGAGCGAGATGGGACGTGCCGGCGACTAATCGAAGAAAAGGCACGACGGGAGCGGAAGTGGAAGAAAGACATGCGAGTGTTGGAGGGGATTCTTGAGGATAAACTTGCGAATGAGATTGCAGAGTTTGCAGGGCAATTCTTCGATGCGATTGAGCAGGAGCAGCCGGGGGTATCTGTGGAGCAGGTTGAGGATATTGGACTGTCGGGTTGATCTTGAGTCCTTGATTTTTCGCATTTCTTTCCGCATTTTTCATTATCTTGTCGGTTTTATTGTCATGTTCGTTAAGGAGTGCATTATGGCCATTTGCACCAGGTGGTGTTCACGGCGTCCTGGCCATGTTTCTGCATACTGATCTGTCTGGATGCGCAGGGAGCATTTAGTCTGGGATGTATGTGTTCAGGCTTTATTTGTTTGAGTCAGATATCCGCGATTATCAGGTGGATATATGGGAACTATGTGTTATGTTCGGTTTATAGGTTAGGAATAGAGGTCATGTCATTCAATCGCGCCATATACCGCAGTGACGTAGTAAAAAACACTGGAATGAACAAGAACAACGTGAAGCATAAAGGTAATATTATTCAACGGCATGATTCTGCAATTCGTTACTCATACCAAGACAACCAACCTACCCAATCTGCGCATTCGAAAAGTCCATTTCTACACCCGTTAGCAAATCCACATTCCAACGGCCCGGAATATCAAAAGAAAACATACCAGGATGCTCCGCCTGAAACTTGCTCAAAATTTCCATCTTCTTCTGCTCCTCACTACTCGGCTTCCCCATCTCCTTCTGCCGCTGATCATACATCATTTTCTCGACCATCGCCCTCGTCTGTCCGTCCAAATCACCCAGGTTCGAGTTCTCGGGCGTGATCTTGCTCACGTCAATCTTGGGTGCGGTGGTTACCACGTGTGCCCACCAGTTCATCTTGTTGATTTTGTCGAGGTGGATGGCGATTTCTTTGCCGGGGGGTGTTGGCGTGGTTTCGAGGGTCCAGGAGGATTCATCGGTTAAGATGGGGTGGGGGAGTTGGCCCTTCACGGTAACATAATATCAGCTCTTGTTTTCTGTTATGGCTTGGTATAGGTAGGTAGTGGAGGGGTGATACTTCAATAATAGCCTCCTGCCCCTTCACAGCAACCTTGATCTTATCCTTTGCCAGCACAACATCCAAATCCCTACCCTTCAAATTCCCGGGGACAGGGATCGTAACGTCGACGTCGCGGATGGTCTGGGTCCATTTGTAGGGTAGTTGGGCTTGTTCGGCGTCTTCGCGGGCCTTGCGGTCTTTTTCTTCTTGTTCGCGGGCGGCGGTTTCGGCAGGGGTGGGGGGTTTTTCGTCGGCCATTTTGGTTTTTAGTCTGGGGTGGATGGCTAAGGTGAAGATAGAATGCTGGTGTAGTGCTGAAGAATGGAGAAAAGGTGACGTTCGAGTAGCTTCTGGCAGTGTGGGGCTGTTCCGCGTTGTATATCGATTGCTATGAAGAACTGATTAGAAGAGAACGTTCAATTAAACATTGGCTATGCAATAGTAGTAGTACATCATTCCATGCCGTATCCATCCATTATTAGTATTAAGATTAATATTAGTAGTATGTATCGATCGTATATTATCAACAGCAATGAAGAAAGCATGTCCAGTCCGTCCAACCCATCACAACCCTATTGACTCCCACGAAAACCTCCTCGACCCAACCTCCTCTCCAACATCAACACTATACCTCGGACTCCTCACCATCCACTCCGGCCGCTGAAACACCGGCTGCGGCTGCGCAATATTCACCATCTGCTGCTGTCGCAATATCGCAGACGATACAGACACAGTGGTCCTCCTCGATGGCGTGGGCGAGACACCAGCTGAATACGGCGGAGGGGGTGTCTCCCGTGTCGCGGTCGAGGTGTTACCGTAGCTGCTCTGAAAGGAGAATGCTGAGGAGACGTCGTCGGCTGTGACTCTGTCGCAGAAGTCGCGATGGTCGTATTCATAGAGATACCTGTGCTTTTCGTCTGAGGGCGTGTTTGTACTTGATTCTGGTCCCAATTCTGAGGAGGAAGATAGCATGTGCCCTCCGATAGTCTTCTCTCGGATACTCATGGGACGATGCGTATACCGAGGAAGTGGAGTGGTGGGTGCGTAACCCTCATCATTCCTGATATTGAGATTGCCAGTGTAAGCGACCATCCCACTGGGAAATTGGCTATGAATATGGCTCTGGGACTGGTCATTTTGTTCGCTCTGAAGAGGAACTGGTCTAGCGGGACTTTGTTCTACCATGTCCGGAGTTGGAGTTTGGGAGCGGGGAAGACAGCAGCAAAAACCACTGAAGAGTCCCATTTCGCCGTTTCAAACTGAAGTAGAGGATCAATCAAAATGTCAATTTAGTAGGTAATAGATCGATGCGGGCCTGAGGCTGGTCTGAGCTCCGCAGTCGATTGCAAGTATAGATGAGGGCTCAATCATGCACAAAATGAGATAATCTGATCGATGGCAGTCAGAATGAAGAATGTAAAATGTGCAATATCGATGAGAAAGCAAAATGACAAAAAAAACATCGAAAAGGATGGGGCTGTGAGGACCGAAGAGTAAATCCTTCTCAGTGAATAAGAGAGCCTCAGGCAAGGCAGTCACATTTCATATTGTATTCCGATTCGTTGAGCATTCACTGCTGATAAGATTCCCCAGATTGATGCCTGAGGTTGACAGGAACTTTTTTTTTCTCTTCATCCCCGCCTGTATTCACTACCATTCTGCAGAATATTTGTACCAATACAACCGCCAAAATGACACCGGCAGCTGCATCACCACCCCCCGACACCCAGGAACTCAAGCCCGAAACCATCCCCTCCGACATCACTACCGCTGCCCAACGCGCCGAACCCCCCCAAATCCCCGCGCACCGCTCCCACGACCCCTCCAACAACCTCAAACGCACCGATCCCTTCCAATTCGGCTCGCGCTATCTGGAACAAGGCGACAACGTCTTCGAATTCAATGCCTGGGACCACGTCGAGCCTGACGACGAATACAAAGCCTTTGCTGAAGTCCAATACTCCAAACAGCGCGAATCCCCCGTCTCCGACTTCGACCGCTGGCGCTTCAATGCAGACCCGGCCAAGTGGTGGAACCTGTTTTACAAGAACAACACGGCGAATTTCTTCAAGGATCGCAAGTGGCTGAGGCAGGAGTTTCCAGTGCTCGCGGAGGTGACAAGGGCTGATGCGGGAGGGAAAGTCGTGTTGGAGGTTGGGGCTGGGGCGGGGAATACGGCGTTTCCGTTGGTGGTGAATAATGAGAATGAGGGGCTGAGGGTTCATGCGTGTGATTTTTCGAAAACGGCGGTGCAGGTTATGAGGGAAAGTGAGCATTATAATCCCAAGTATATCACCGCGGATGTGTGGGATGTGGCTGCTGTGCAGAGTGAGGAGAGTGATTCGCTGCCTCCGGGGTTGACAGACGAGTCGGTTGATGTCGTCGTGTTGATCTTTATCTTCTCAGCTCTCAATCCTACCCAGTGGGATCAGGCTATGCGTAACATCCACCGTGTGTTGAAACCCGGTGGTCAGGTTCTGTTCCGTGACTATGGCCGGGGAGACCTGGCGCAGGTGCGTTTCAAGAAGGGCCGGTATCTGGCAGACAACTTCTATGTTCGCGGAGACGGGACGCGTGTGTACTTCTTCGACAAGTCCGAATTGGAGTACATATGGAGTGAATGGACACCAAAGAAGGGCATTCCGTTTGTCGACCAGAGCGAATACGAAGTCACCAAACCAGGAACCGAGACCGAACGCCCACAAGAAGACACCACTCAAGACGAGAACAAGTCTGAAGAGAAGCAGGAGAACGCTGAACCCTCCCAACCTATTTGCACCGGCCAAAATG
Organism: Bertia moriformis; assembly: GCA_025802115.2. NCBI lineage: Eukaryota > Fungi > Ascomycota > Sordariomycetes > Coronophorales > Bertiaceae > Bertia > Bertia moriformis. The sequence goes on from JAOYNC020000008.1 coordinate 438,073, forward strand.
ATGGTCTCTTCGAGATCCTGAACCTGGGTGTTGATCGCCGTTTGATTGTCAACCGGAACCGCAAGCTCAAGATGTACCGTTGCTGGATGCAGGGTCATTTCAGAAAGCGTGAAACAGCCATTGAGGACAAGAAGGACGCGTGATTTCATCATAGAAGCCCAGGAGAATGCACATACCATGTGATACCCGAAAGACCATATTTTGCAATGTTAGGGCGCGAACGCGTGTCGGCTACTGAAGACCATCGTGGGCACCTAAATAAAGCCTTACCCGGTCCTTATACTCGCCGTTTTAGAAAAGGCGCTACCAAGAACTGGATTCGATGCGCATGCTGGACCTGCGAATTGAAGTCGTCAGCACTCTTGAAGTACATGCATAGGAATAAATAAAATAGATCATTTTTTCAATACTACGCTAGGCCAGGAGGACTATCATGTTATATCCAAAATTGTTCATTATTTGCAGGAAGTATGTTCCAAGAAAAACGTAGCTACATTTCGACCATGCGTATGTACTGGCAAAATGGCAAGAAAAAGATATGAAAGAATGAAAGTATGAAAAGAAGAGAAAGAAAGAAAGAAAAAGAATGACGGAAGGAAAAGGGTAAGACTTGAATGTAAAGCAGCAAACGAAAGTCTAAGGAAGCAAATGCCATGATACTCCATCCATGCAAGAATTGAAGAAGAAGAAGAAGAAGAAGAAGAAGAAGAAGAAGAAGAAGAAGAAAAGATGTGACAGAAAAGGTCAGGACAGAGAACGTGCAGTCTCTGCATGGAGAAGACCAGGCCATCCGTATCTAGCAAGAGTCCAATACTTTTGGTTCATTTATCTTCACTCATAGTCGGTCATATGCATTTTTGTTGACAAACCGCCTTACGCGGTCAGGTTGGGACATTCCCCCTTAGCTCTCACGAAGGCATGAGCGAAGAGGTCCTGCATCGCACAATAATGGAACAGGATTCCACCAAGCACGGCGAAATGCCAGATGTTGTGGCTACCGCCCACATAGTCAAACAAACCAGGACGCCAGCGTTCCGGGACTTGCGAAGCATAGACACAGGCACCGGCAAAGTAAACTAGAATGCTCTTCACAACAGGGGCGTAGAAATACAAGCACCAGGCAAAGCCTCTGGTGTATGTCAATTGTGCCAAAGGAGCGAAGCCCGTCAGAGCAAGAGTAACGTAGAATGCCACACGAGCCCAAGCGAGATCCGCTCGATTGAACGTCGGGTGCCACGGAAGAACGACACCACCAACTCCAAGGCACATGGTGGCAACGATGTACGTCCATCGGGAAACGGGCTCACAGTAGAAAGCCGTGTATTCCGTTGTCACGATCGACGCCGCCACCAGCATGGAGATCCCGGTGTAGTCGACACAGGCGAATCGTTCCATGAGCGGCTGGTTGGCAATGCTGTTCATGGTGTGCCAGAGGGTACTGCAGACCAGGCACTTGCATGCAGCAAAGAAGAAGACGGCGGCAATGGTCACATCGGTCTTGGTGCTCAGGTGGAAGTTGGGGTTCAACGGATAGAAATAGAACGCCACCGACAGGACGATGAACAGACCGATGAGGTGCGACCAGATGTTCACCATTTCATTGGAAAAGGAGAAAACTGATGTAAAGCATTCCACCTTGGAGGAATTGAATCGATAGCCCTGGAGGATATGCGGGTTGATGCGCCATGGGTGAGGCAGATCGGCGTAGGCGATCAATCGTTTCTGCTGCGCCAGTTCGATAGCACGATCAATGTTCTCCCGCATCGCGTCCTTCGCTCGTCGGGCCCGTTCCATCCCTTCATCGACCACTTCACCCAATTTCGAGTCCATTGCCTTCCAGCCGTCATCGATAGCACCATAGATACCACGGTCCCGGACCGCATGTGCTCGCGATTCCAGCTCGGACAAGAACGACTCCATGAGACGAACGCCTGCCTGGGCCTTCTGCTCCAGCGTCTCCTTTGTCACCAGAGCCTCATTGTAGCGGCCTTCGAGGGTCTCGACCAAGATCTTGGCTCTCTTCTTGCCGCTGCCCATGAGTTCTCCGGAGGCGTGGGAGCAAGAATCCCTGACCGCCTCGAGTGTCGCATAACCTCTGCGGAGACTGGCATCAATCTGAACCATGTGTGACTTCCGGTATTGTTCGATCCAGTGCATGCGGCGTTCCAATTCGGCGAGGAAGAGTTCAACCTAATTCGGATTAGAATCGCCTCACCAGGTGGCAAGGAATTCACAAGACTTACCCTCAGGTAAACGGCATCCCCGTCATAATCACAGGAGTTCTTCCTGGCATTGTGAAAGGAATGCCTGCGCGTCCGGTCTCGTAGCAATGAGGTGTCTTCTTGAGGGGTAGCCGAAGAGGCGGCGACATCGGCGACATCAGTGATATCGGGGTACGACTCGATAGTCATGGACTGCGCGGAGCAAGCCATTCTATTGGGTTTCTTCGTTTGAATGACTCGGATTATGTGATTCGCATTCCCTTTGTTGCCCTGTAGTATAGTCGCTGTACAGTGGTTGTATATATTTAGCGGCCGTTTTGTTGAGTTCGGGCGGGCGCCGGTTGAGTATCGGGGACCCCAGCGGCAAGAAAGACAGTAAAAGGTGGTATTCCGCGGTAGAATAAAAGGAAAGAATACAAAGCAAGGAGAGAAAAGAGAACAAATAACGAGCAAGGAAGACCAAATATACTCCGGAGTAACTGGTACTTTTGCAGATGAACTGCAGGGCTGAAGGAGGGAAAAAGTAAAAATTAAAAGAGAAGAGGGAAAGAAGGCTGGCTGGAGGGGAGAAGATCGGAGGTTCGTATTGAAAAGTCGCTCACTGCAACAGTCACTACAAGTAATAGTACATGCTCTCACATCCGGTTCTTATTCGAGAATCCGTCAGTCATACTTCAACATAGTACTCCGTACAGTCCATTCAGCGCTTTCCATTCTCCACGTTTTTTTTTTTGTTTTCCCACCAGTTCTTCTCCGGATAACGTCAACCTCGTTTTTGCCTCGGATCTTCGCCTTTCGCTGTCACCGTCTTCTCTTTCTTTTCCTTCTTGTTCGCGACCATGGCGATTAACGAGATCGTCACCGATCCGTCCTTGTTGCCCGTGCTGAAGACCAGCGCTGAAACTCAGGAACAATGTCAGAAGCTGCTCTCCTTGCTCAATCCCATGGCGGATGTCTCGTCTGAATCCCCAGAGAACCCAGCTCTTGCAGTATCTAGACAACAAAAACAGTTATTCGCTGTCCTGGCTCAGCTCCGAGGTCAGAATCGTGACGCCATCTTCGGGGTTCGGGATACGAAACAATCGACAGCAGAGGCGCGCCAGGAGATCGATCGGTTACACCTCCAGCTACAGAATCTGTACTATGAGCAGAGACACCTGACAGGAGAGATTGCGGCTTGCGAGTCTTACGAGTGTGTTCATGGACACGGAAAAATGCTTCGATGATGTGCTAACAAGGTCCAGTCACAAATACCTCTCACTGCCCTTGATCCCCGTCGAAGAGTTTCTGGCGCTGCACCCCGAACATAAAGAATCCAACGAACATGAACTTATGATCGCGCGCATCAACCATGAACATGCCGAACGGGAGAAGCTCGAACAAGCTCGACAGGAGTTGCTGAAGCGCAAACAGGCTCTAATCGCAGAGAACAAGAAGCGCAAAGACGACCTGGCTAGCCTGGACCAGGATTTGGAGCGGTTTATCGATGTGCGTATTGCCATATGGACCTGTAATTTGCTGAGCGCTGCTAATGCGACCTGTTCTAGGCCGCGAAACCTATCCAGAAACTCTTTGAGAAGGAGTATTAGACCCATGATTATGATTCGTATACTGTTAAGATACCCGACTGAACCTTACGACTAGACTTGGAGCATGGCATAGGCGTTGAATTACTTCTCCTGGGATAGATCTTGAAATTGAATTATAATACACCCAGATCAATTGCAATTTCATTGAACATATATACGTTGTTTCCACTGTAGTCCTGGTTGTCTCCCGTTACGGCCAAGCCATATTGGAGCTAACCTCCGCTTTGAATCCGGACAACCACAGCAACATCGCACTGGGAACAACCCACTGCGCTAAACACTACAGTACTATACACGCGATCAGATAATGCTGTCATGACCACCAAGATTGAAGACCTGGGGTCTTCTCCGCTGACTTCCTTCGACACCGACAACACCGCAACCTCCACCACCACCACCACCATGAGCTCCAAGACCAGCGCTCAGCGCCTCCCTCCCCCAGAGAAACCAGAGACTACCCGGACCAGGTTCAAGGTGATTGCGGCCTTTTGGGCTGTAATTATTTTCCTGGGTTTGCCTATCTGGTGGAAGACGACGTCGATCTACAGAGCACATTTGCCTTTCCAGGAGATGGTCGACTGGGCCGATGGCAAGGTTGGTTGACCAGGAATTTTGGTACGGGTAATCGCTAATTTCTATTCTGTATATACAGAGCTGCCGTCCTGTTTTCCCACTGGAAATCCAAATCGCTGCTCCGTCGATGCCAGACCTCGAGGCGCAGTTACTCCTCCGTACGACACAACATACCCTCGACGATCTTAACGAGTTCTCGGCCCATCATCTGCGATTGAAATTGACAGAAATTGGAGACAATACTGGGGATATCCAGGAAGAAGTGCATGAAAAAGCGGACACTGCCTTGACTGTCCGTCTGGTGCCGCAAGACAACCTGCCAACACCCAGATCGGAACTAAGCCCGGAAACCACTCAACTGGATGTGTTCTACTCTCCAAATCAGAGCCCGGTTCCTTCGTCGTCGAATTCACCCTTGTCGACCTTTATTGCCGGTGAGTTGCAAAGCTTATTCAGCGAGGAGAAAGCTACCATCGCGCACATCTTGTCCAACGGCCATACCCAACTATCGGAGAATATCAGCCGGAGATTGAGACGCTCGTTGAAGTACGCGGATACATATCATCTGGCTTTCTCGCTGTTCACCCCGGGACCTGCGCCGTCATCATGGGAGGTTCAAGAAGCTATTGAGGGTTACCTTTCGCCGCTCCTGCAAGCCTTTTCCCCGATCAGCAACTTCACGATCGACACGCAAGTTCAATTGTACGCGACTTTTTCGCCTACAGCACCGTTGCCTGAATTTGACGAGTCGCAATCAGCATGGACCTTGAAGCAAGAGGATCTTAGCGCCTTTGTCAACGCCGCAGAATGGCCCTTGAGTCCTAGCATCGGCAGTGGCCCAACCATCAACTTCCTCCTCTACGTCCCTGGCCCATCCCAATCCCCCATGGTCGTGAAAGAGAACACTGCAACAAGCTGGATCATCCCTCAATGGGGCGGCGTCTTCCTCCTCAACCCACCCCTACTTGACGAAAATCTATCCAACCCACCACACCTATCCAAGGACTCCCTCCGTCCTGCCTTCCTTACCTTCTCCCACCAACTCCTCACGCTCCTGGGTACCCCCACTACACCAACCTCCCTCCCCCTCCGTCTACAAACACTCATCCGCATCCACGCTGCAACCCTCCTCCTCTCCGCCTCCTCAACAATGGGCTCCCTAGCCCGCCTCACCGAATCTCTTCCTTCAATCCCCATCCCCGCAACAGTCGCCGCATCTGTTTCAAAAACCCTCTCGCACCTCTCCGCGGCGTGTACCCATCTACGTGAAGGCCGCTTTTCCGCCGCCATGGATAATGCGCGGGTAGCCGAGACGGAGGCGGAACGCAGCTTCTTTGAGAAGAGTATGGTGGGACAGGTGTATTTCCCGGATGAGCATAAGGTGGCTGTTTATCTGCCGTTGTTGGGGCCGATTGGGGTGCCGCTTGTTGTTGGGTTGTTGAAGGAGATTAAGAGGATTGTTAGGGGGTTGAAAGGTAGGTGAGATGACTGTATATACTCTAATCGACTTATTTGAGTGTCTTGTTTGAGTTTAAATGGTATATTTTCAATGGACTCTTATTATACATTCAAGGATATCAATATCAACAATAATAACCAACCCCCATCTACCCAACACCTTCATACAATACATAACGAACATGACCTCCCACAACGATATCTACGCGCTTCCATCTCTAACCCGATAACAAGGTTTTCCCCTCTTATCCCTAAACCCCACATGATCAATCATCTCCGTAAACGTTGTATCCGGCCTCGCATTCACCCTCCAAGCTGCAGCCCCAGGATACGGATCCGGTTTCAGGAATCCCCTCGTCTGGAATACACCCGGTGGTGTATGGACTCGTATAATTTCTGTGCTTGGCGAGCGTGGTGTTGACCGTGCATGCGGGTCATGCACGTGGACAGGTAAGGGTGGGACGACGGGGACGTCGGAGTCGAGGGTTGGATCATGGCGGGTGCTGAGGAAGGACTTGACGCGAGAGCCGGTGCGGTGCAGGCGGGAACGGGTTCCTTCGCTTGCGCGGCGGAGGATACCGCTGTTTATTCCGTTGGAGTTGTCGTTGTTGATGTTGGGGCTCTGGCAGGCGAGGAAATCCGTCCGCATCGCTGTGTCTTCTGATGGGATTGGGTCTGATATTCCGAGTAATGTTCCGTTCCTCGTTCGTTCCGTGAACTGCGCTACCTTTGCAGAAGCAGGGAGGTTCTGTCGTCGTTTTCGGAGGCAGTATGGGATTAGGAATGCTAGGGCTGCCCCGAAGATGGCGCCGGGGAAGAAGCCGGCGAGGATGGCGGATGTTGGGAAGGAGGAACAGTTGTTTGATTTTGATAGGGTGTTTGTACCTGGGAGGGCGCTGGGGCTGGGGCTCGAGGAGGAGGATTTTTGTTTGGAGGTTTTGGTTTCGGGGGCTGCCGTTGGGACGATGGCGATGGTGTCTGATGTTGATGATACTTCATCTGTTGCGGCAATCGCGGTAGTTGCGGTAGTTTCGAATGTTGTAGGCGTTGTAGATACTCTGGTTAATGTCCTAAATGTTGATGTCGAAGAGGTAAACGATGAAGACGAAGCTGAAGATGACGAAGAGGAACTGCTATCCAACACACAGGCGCTCCTCCCACCGCTCTCCCTGCACTCATACCCAAACGGACAGCAAGAATCACCACACTTGGGCAAATCATCATCTAACCGTGTCGTCTTGATCGGACTCTTCGGATGAAGAGTGGCATTCTGTTGCTGCACATCGCATGAGATGGTTGCAATGGAGTTGCAATCCTCGCCATCCTCACAACAAATGACTGAACTTGAACCATCAAAACTCATACATGTTGACGATGATGGACAGCAAAAGGAGTCTGGAAATTTAGAGTTGTCGCACTGCTCGTAAGATTCCGGACATGTGTCGGCGCGTTTGACCAGATCGAAGGCGCAGCCTGGTGTGATGGTGGTTACGATGATACTGCAGAGAAATAGTAATGATGGCTGTACAGCCATGTATCTGAGGTTAAGCCTTGCCATATTAAGAATATCTCACAGGATCTCTAATGCAGCTGCGAAAACAGAGATCTTCGGGATATATATCACTTTCAATCAAAGAGAAAGGAAGAAAGAACCCTAACAATGACAACAGAAGAAAGACACCGAAGACAAACAAACAAAGAGCCAAAGACAATGAGAAACAGGGCCAGCCGGTGCTATTTCACACATTGTCTTTCTGAAGAAGACTGGGCTGGAATGCCAACTGCAAGCGCCGGCCTCCTGGAATAGACACAGCATATGGAGCTCGTGGTAGCTCTCATGACGATGCATCTGAGCTCTAAAATGTCCGATTGTTGCAGGATGCTTCTTAAGCTGCAAGCCAAAACATCCGGGCGCGTAGAGGAGTACAGAAAAAGAAAGTCTGTCGAGAGCAAGTTGGCGGTTGGATGTTGATAGAAGTAGATCCCAGGCCAATGATTGGCCGTCGCTGTGTATGGCTTATTTAAGCGACACTAGTCCCAGAATGGCAGTCGACATCCTCCGCGAGGGAAATTCTGCGGACTTGAAGCTCTTCGCCGAACGACGGTGTTTTAGCAGTCCAGCAACTCACCAGTTTCACATCATGTTCTCCCGGCTCATGCGGCCGCAGAGCGCTCTGCGTGCGGCTTCTGCGATTCCCAAAGTACGCTCCGGTCAATTGCGTTGGTTGTGCGGAAGCGAGGAACTGACTGTCCCGCCTATTACTAGAAACCCTTTCAGACACGAGCATTGCACGTTGTTCCGCAGTTGACGTACCAAACCCAATTCGAAAGTAATGGCGTTGAAGGATTATTGTCGAATGATGCGTTCGATTGGTCATGGAACCAGTACCAGAGTCTCATGGTCGAGAAGCTCAATCTTATGACCCAGGGTATGTCTTATGTCCATTGGACGCCAATTGATTCGCAAAATAGCTATGGGAACTTGTTTTAATCGGCTCTGTGTATAGATACCCCTGATGCTGAATTGAAACCCTACGAACTTATGTTCAAGTACTCCCGCCATGCGGAAATGGCGTCCGTATTCAACCATGCCTCGATGGCTCACAACAACCACTTTTTCTTCAACTGCCTGGTGAGCGACTTTTTCCGCCTACGTTCTTTTCGTCCATCCCGTACTGACCGCACCAGTCTCCCGTTCAAACACAGATTCCTGCCGACTTCGAAAAAGACATCAACGACACGTGCTCCTCGGTTGAATCGTTGAAGCTCGACTTCTTGGCCACGGCCAATGCCATGTTCGGACCCGGATTCGTGTGGCTGGGAAAGAACTTAGAGAGGGAAGGGTTGATGCATATCTTCTGCACGTATAACGCCGGCTCGCCCTACCCGGCGACGTACGCCCGGAGACAATCCGTCGACATGGCCACCCACACCCGCGATGCCCCTCTTGGTAACCAATATGCCGGTTCGATGGGTGCTCACTCTGCAAACCAGAGGAGCCTGGCACCAGGTGCGGTGGACGTGCATCCCATTCTGTGCGTGAACACCTGGGAACATGTGTGGTTGATGGATTACGGTGTTGCGGGCAAGGCTGAGTACCTGGAGCGGTGGTGGAACCGGATCAACTGGGAGGTTGTGCATGACAACTTCCGGGCCGTGAATGCGAGGAAGAGGTCTGGTACTAGCCGGGAGCGCACTTTGGACTTCACGCGATGAATCAATTGAAAAAATGTCGGGATGAGTTGTGATGTTCTATCTTGATTGTATTATATCTACATGTTCTTCTTTTCTTATGGTCTAAATGTACAGCGTTTTGGGATATATCACGACATCAATCTTCAATCCCAACCAATAGACGGTAGACTACCTCTGAACCTCCCTCATTCTCTTCTCAAAAGCCTCAATCATAACCCCCGCCATCTGCCCCTCCACAGCACCCATTACAGCTGCATGAAATTGACTCCGAAACTCAAACTCAATCTTCAATTGCACCCTTGTCTCATTTCCATTCTGCAACGGCACAAGCTCCCACCTCGTACTCAAGTACTCGAAAATCCCCTCACTCACCCCCGGAAAATCCCTCCCATCCTGCCCACCCTTCTTGTCAACCCCAAACCGCGCCCCACTCCTCGCCTCAACGACCAAATTCTCCGGATCGCAATCCACGCGCGACGTGAACGTCTCGCTGAGAGGCCCGTAGCCGATAGTTAGGAAGGCGGTGGTGGGGTATTTTGTGGTTGGGTCGCGCGCTGTTACGGTGGATGCTGTAAGGAAGGGGAGGAATTGGGAGTATGAGTCGACGGAGGCGATTACGGTGAAGAGGGGTTGTGGTGCGTAGGGGAGGGTTCGGGTTGCGGTTAGGGTGCGGTTATTATTGTTGTTGCCATTATTTGGGAGGACGGAGGAGAGGTCTGGGAGGGAGAAAAATGTTCGTCGTGAGGTGGTTTGTGGTAGTGGTATGCATGGTTGTTGGTTTTGAAGCGGTTGGAGACGATGTTGGAGTGGTTGTGGTTGTAATTGGGAAATGGCAATGCGCGAGGGATATAATCTGGCGCTGAAACTGAGATTGCGGCAGAGTGGACGCGCGAGTGATGGTCTCATTTTGAATAGTCCAGTTCAATTGGCAATTGCGTACAATGTATGTGAGTATCTACGCGGACCGCAACGGAGGTTTTTTGCGCATCGAAAATACCCGATTGGGATGCCAAGACCGGATATACTCAAGAACAGACAGCAGCGTTTTACTATTGTCCATTACAATATCACAAGTATATTTGTAAAACAGCCGGAACAGTTCAGTTGATTTCAGCCTTCATGCCAACCACATCCCCCAGCGCCAATATCTGCACACTCCCAACCCCATCTTTCTCCTCTAGCACAATCCGATACTCATCCTCCGCATACAACGGACTCGTCGCGCGGTACTTGATACTCTTCGGCACAAGAGCCTCCAGATCCGCCTCGGTATTAGAAGATCTTGTGTCTCTCCACAGATCTAGAATGGAAATGAGATTCAATGGCCCGTGGACCACGATATCCTTATGTCCCTCGACGTCTCGTGCCCAGGGAACTGAGTAGTGGATCTTGTGCGGATTGAATGTGAGTGCGGAGAAGCGGAATAGGGTTACGGGTGTTTGGCGGAGGGTTCGTGTGTGCGTGTTGCCGGATGTAGTTGTTATGCATGAGGCGGGTTTTGGTAGTGTCCATTGCTGTGAGGATGGCGTTGTTGACGAAGATGCTGCAGAGGGGATTGACAGAGCCTTTCGGAAGACCCAGTTCCTACTTCTCGTTAGCAACCTGTCCAGCATATTATACCCGAATACCTGGGGTAGGGTAAGCGCACCGTCTATCTAAAACAGCAACTCCCTCCTCATTCCTAAACTCCTTCTCAACGCCAACAACAATCATCTCCTCCCCCGTTTTCTTGACAATCTTCGGCTCCGCGCTCAGCACTTTTGTCATCTCCGTAACCTCCTGTCCCACTCTTAACGGATTCACCCTCCCTTTTGTCCCGCGCGGCCATTGTACTTCTCCTCCCGCCCACATGCGTCGCGTGAACGGTGACGCAGGGTTATATGAAACATCCGTGCCATCCGCGCCTAGTTCATTCTCCAGAAATGCAGGCGTGAAGTATACCAAATGGTAGCCGGGTGGTAACGGTGTTCCCGCCGGGGGCGCGATGGTGCTATTTGAAAGGGACGAGGTGTTTGGGTAGAGGGAGGAGCGGTTGAGGGTGAGGGTGAGGAGTTGGAGTTGGTTTGCGTCGAGGGTTTGGGTGCGTGTTTGGGGGCCGAGGGATTGGAAGCGTTCGAGGAAGGAGGATGCGATAGACGAGGCGGAAGTTTTGTCAGGGGAGGTGGAAAAGAGGCGTTTGCGGTAGAGGTGAGTACTACGGAGGGTTGGACTTAGGAAGAGCATGTTAACGGTGTAGTGTTCATACATACGCTTAGGATGCCAATTGAAGGAAAGATATTGGTTCTTAAGCTATTGATATCAAAAAGGCGTCTCCAAAACGCCGAAATGCGGGGATCTTCGGTTCGCATGGAGTAAGCCGACTCGGAGATCGGGGCATCTTCAATAAGCCGATAGTCATACAACGTCAAAAATAATGATATTTATTGTGTATAGATAAAGGCAGTAAGGGTATCTACAGTAGCAATAAAAAAAAAAAAAAAGGAACCAAATATCACAGCTTCACCTGTCCTCCCTGCAATCGGTCCCAATCTTTCGTTTCAAAGGGGACGTATTTGTCGCCCTGAAGCCAATACACCTTGTCTTCAGCGCTGACCTTGGACGGGTCGACCCCCTCAGTGCGGAGCACATGTTTCTGCTGTTTGTTGTTACCCGTACCCGGCATCTCTGGCGTTGCGCGCAGGAACAGAGGCGCGGCAAAGCGAGGAAGGCCCTTCAAGGCGTGCTGAGCAAGACTATCAAGGGCCTCTGACGAGGGCTCGATCAACGTCGATGTGTTACCAGAGTCGACCTGGCGCTTGAAGACGATTGCTGCACATCCGGCCCGTCCGTCATGGTGAGGCAGTGCCACGCCGTATACATTGGCTTCGTGGATCTCGGGGTGCGAGCCCAGCACTTCACCCACCTCGCTTGTTGACACGTTCTCACTCTTCCAACGGAAAGTGTCTCCCAGGCGGTCAGAGAAGTACCAGCGGCCATTTCTGTCCCATCTAACCATGTCGCCAGTGCGGAAGTAGGCATCGCCCTTCCGGATGACATCGCGAATTATCTTGCTCTCCGTAGCCTGCGAGTTATTGAAGTAGCCCTGGAACTTCTCCTTGGGATCGGAAGAGTCGATGGCGTACAGCAGCTCACCCGGGTCGCCACGGGGCACCGCTTTGCCAAGTCCTGTTTTAGGATCACGCCATGGTTGCTGCGACTCCTGGTCCACCTCGACGACAGCCAGGCCACCGCCCATGATCATTTCGCTAATAGCACCATTCCGGCCAATCGCACCCGCAGCGAAGTCGTTGGATGATAGGTTCCATGACCCCGAAGTGCCTTCTGTGGCCGCATAAAATTCTGCGACAGTGGGGACATTATAACGTTCCTTAAACTTGTTCCAGATGTCAGGACGAAGACCATTACCGAATACTATCCGGACGTTGTGCTTCTTGTCAAGATCTTCTCCCGTGGTAGGATCGATGTCGGGCGGTGTGGCCAAAATGTACCGTAACGTTTCACCAACGTACTGGACAATTGTTGCACCATTCTCACGAGCATCTTTCCAGAAATTCCGCGCAGAGAATTTGCGGCCGATGATGAGTGTGCATCCTCCTTGCAAGCAGGTCATGAAACCCAGAATCGAAGCAGAGGAATGATACAAAGGCATGCACTGTGTCTTGGTTAGTTCAACATCCGGGGAAACTAGTGATCTCGACATACAGTAAAGAACCGATCTTTCCGGCCAATGCTCAACCAGCCGTTAGAAAACATACTACCAAGCCAACACTTCTTCCAACTGACAATAGCAGGCTTAGGAAGACCGGTAGTGCCACTGGTATAAATCAACGCGGCCATATCCCGGAGCGTCTGGCCCTCGCGCACTTTATCATCCTCACGGATAGCCTCTGTTTGGTTGATTTGTTCCTCTACATCCGGAGTGAAAAAGACGACCTCCACTGATCCCTTTTCTTCGCGGAAATCGGGGGATGCAAAGATCTCCATTTGCTCTGGCGGGAAGTTCTTCCGGACCTCCTCATCGACAATCAATAACTTCGTCGTTGACACGCGAACCGAGTGTGTCAGTGGTTTTCCAGCCAGGTTGTAGTTGATAAACGCAGGGACGGCGCCGATGCTCCAAAGCGCGAGAACGAAGAAGACGAAGTTCGACGAGTTCATGAAATCGATAGCGACAATATCCTTTGGTTTCACGCCATGCACAGTCCTAAGCCAAGTTCCGTAGCGCAGCACCATCTGGTATGTCTCATGGAAAGTCCATGTGCGTCCATTGTAGACGAGGAACGGGTCGTCCTTGGTTCCGGAAGCGAGCGCATGGTGCTCCAATATGTAAAACAAATTCAGTTGACCATTCCAAGCAGCATATCTTGACTTTGCGATTCCCTTGAGGAGTGATCCGACCAATCCTACGTCGTAAGAAAGCGACCATCTGGCGTTGAGGTAGGCGAGAGCAGAAGCGGCGGCGGGAACAGCAATGCTCAGGGGGAGATCTAACCGGGAGTATAGGTGGTCAGTATGGTGTTGGTAAAATACAGTTCACGTCCTATTAACAATTCTCACTCACCTGGTAAAGAGGGCAATGGAGGCATCGTTGAGGGCTCTTAGTGCAAGGTGTCGCAAAAGGAGCCGGACGGTGATTTAGCTATTCTTTAAGGGCAGAGTCAGCTAAAAACAAAGAAACACCAACTAGACGGCCGGAATTATAGGATAATATGTATTAGAAAGAATGTTAGAGGATCTGCAGCTCCACGAGAGAAGAACGGTTGTTGGTCGCCGAGGGAGAGAAACTGTTGAATATGAATGACGACGAGCCTCGGCACGTTGACCGATTCGGAGAAATCGGGAATGTCGCTCCTGCGATGGCAACAATTTCTTTACTATACAAGATGGCCAATGATCCAATGTTATGACTCTGTACAGAGATAATATTTGAGTCGCCCAAAATTGAGTATTGTCCCAATAACTGACGTCTTGAAACGTCCCTGCAAGGCCTCTCCACCATACCGCGCGCATACAAATGGCTTGGTGATAAATCGGATACTTTAGAGCTAAGCGGACATATCAGATCACATAGGGCCTTTCTTTTGCATCCGTTCGTACTGGAGCATTGCTTTTTTTTTTTTTTTTGCCTGTTTCTGGCATGGCAGTTGCTGATGTCATGTGATGGCACGTGGCAGCTACATCTCTCCGGAAAGAGTATGCTGTACGCAGCCAGTTCACGGAGGAAAACGAAGATAGACCTTTGTTCTGCAAATCCTTGATTCGACACGGTGCTATTTCTCTATGCTACCGGAACAGGCCTGGTCGTGTAATGCTTGAGGCATAAAACGAGGCCTCGCTACCTAGCACAAGAGGATGTGAGATGACACCAGAAAGCCTACAAAGATGGATGCATGAGAAGAGTTTGGCAGATCAGATATTTATATGATATGCCATGAATCTGCCTGATATGCGCCACACTATCATGCACAGAGTATTCATGCGCCCCCTATGTTTTCTATGGGGCATCAATACGAGGCTGTGGACGATCACCTCCAAACCTGGCGTTTATTCTGTCTTTTGGGCAAGAGTGGTTGGTTTATCCCTATGCCTGACTGCTCAGGCATAGCCTGCGAACTGTGGATTTTGAGATTCAGCTGACTATGACTCTTCCTCAGCCTTGCGCAGTTCAATTCTGGTGAGAGATCTCTTCCAATACTACCGACACATTCTGCCAACCAAAGTCTTGCATACCTTCTTACATTCTTCCTTATTTTTCTTGATAACTTTTCGATATTCGCTGCAATGAACCAGAATACTCTTCTTGTGCCGCTTCTCTGGCTGCTGGCGACAGTAGCTCCCAGTCACGCCGCCGTGCTCTTCCCCATGCCACGGTCCAATTCTTACGCCCCCAATACACCATCGCACGCTGCCACCGTCTCTGATAAGAACGGACAATTGCCTATACCCTACCTCTTTCCCAGATCCATGTCTCCACGCTCAACGTATACCCTAACGATCGGACTTGCTATCGGCCTCGGCTTTGGCGTCATCTTTCTCTTTATTGTCGGCATTCTGTTCAGAATGGCCGTCACTCGTCGAAGACGGGACAAAGTGGTGGCAAGTGCATTGGAAGCCTCTGAGGCTAGGAACACTGGCGCACTAGCAAGTGGCGCCGCGATGGGTGAACTGGAAGCGAATAGAACATATAATCAGGCTATTTATCCGGCGCCGGCGAATGGGCGAGTCCAAGCAGCATCAAGTGAAGTGCATGAGGCCCCCCAGAATGAACGATATGAGCTGGCATGATCAATTACACGACATAATCCGTTTTTCTCTATAAACTACCATTAATCTCGAAAGGATTTAATGGATTCTATTTCTTGTCGAGCATACGACCGTCATGTACTGTTATGCAATCGGTCAAAATACATATAATAATTAATCTCCACCGCGATGCGTATCCATCAGGGATATAGCCTATGGAGAAGCATTGATTGGGCTAATGTGCCACTTGGCTTGGATAAGATTGGCAGTCTCGTCCATAATATAATATCATCCACAAAACACAGGATCGTGCTCTTCGATACGGAGAAATATATGGATGCAGCAACAAAAAAGCTTTTGCAGATTGGCCGGGAAGCCCGATACATGAGTGAACGGCATCCTACTAGAACCACATGCCTAAGAAGCGAATGGGGCAGATATCGGATTACAGAGCCGTCAAATGACAGCATGAGCTAGAATGGTCAACTGCATGACTCTCTTTCACTATTGGACACCGCCATCTCTTTCCTTTCGTTGTCCGACGCCTAACTGGCGTAATAACGCAGCCTAGGTTAGGGTTTTCCGGACCCATTAACAAGAGGACCCGAAACCAAGACAATAGAAAGCGATAGGAATTTAAAGGCCATCACGAGGCCAATCAACCTCATATTGCTGCTATTGAGAAACTCGACACCTGACAATTCAGGTCTGGGGCTCGCTTAGGACGGATCTTCTCGTCTTGGCTTCCTCTTCGGGTAAACCATCTGAGAGGCTCGGGAACAAAGGCTTCTCGGAAACATTTACTATAGAGCCCGTGGCGGATATCCACACCAAACCATGGTACCAGCTGTTTTAGAGAATTTATATAGCCACGCAAAGGTCCCAATATAATAGTGTTCCACTAGCACTCTGTAGAGGCCGATTGCGACTCTGCATAAATATTGCCCTATCCCCAGCGCAGTATAGCAGCCGGATCAAAGTGCAAGAAAAGAAAAACGGACTAGAATGCCCCTCTCCGTACAGCACGTCCAACGGGATGACCTTCCCCGAATTCTCGACATCTTCTGTACCTCCATGTCCTCAATAAGCCTCCTTGTTGCCACCGGCGACGTCCCCAAGCTTGACAACCTAGACAAAGCCTCTGCCACCACCGCACGTGAACATGCCATCACCCGCTTTGCCGAAATCCTCGACAGCTACCCCAAAGCCCATTTTTTGAAAGCTGTGGACGACGAGAATGGCGATATCGCGGCGTTTGCCATCTGGTATTTCTTTTCGGGGCCTGACGGCGTGGCGGATTGGAAGACATATGTGGAAACAGGGGAACGGTTAAGGGTTCCTGTGGGGTGTGATGCGGAAGCATACCGGTATGGATGGAGCAAGATCCATGAGAAGTATCGGGAGGTTTTTGGTGAAGGGAGGGAGCATTTTCGTAAGTATCACTGACCACTAGTTCCTTTTCCTCAAGAAAGCGCGAATAGCTAATCTGGCATAGACCTTGGACTCCTCGCTACCCACCCGGGTCATGAACGTCGCGGTGCCGGTTCCAAGCTACTGAACTGGGCTCTTGAACAAGCCGATGAGAAGGGTCTTGAATGCCACCTCGAGGGTACACCTACCGGCTATCCGTTGTACAGCCGGAAGGGCTTTGTCGATGCCTTTGGGAAGGGTAACAGCCTCCTTGACATTGATGTCAGCAAGTACACGGGTAAAGAGGGAGACTTGGTGGATTTGACGGCCATGGTTCGGCCTCCTCAGAAGCGATCATAAAGATAAAGTGTGAAAGGTATAAAGGGTGGCTTGGTGTTCTTTATAGATCTGCTGCGTTTTGTATATAGATTCTGGAATATGATAGACGTGATAGATGTGGCTCATATTGTGATTAAGCCCTATTAGATTTTTTTTATTAAAGTCACATGACCTTCTCTGAGTTGACTTCCTCAACTGGAAAATCATGTTGCCTTTTCTTTAACTCATATGTCTATTTTTATTGCTACTTAGACCAATTACTGAGCCTAATGTATCGAGTATTATTTATTTCCTTAAGTGTAGCCAATCTCCATTCGTTCTTATTGGATACCGTCTGTTTGTCGGATGCTGTACAACCTGCATATAAACATCCTCATGTCTTTTCGAGTCTCCTTCAGCCTTAATTCCCTGGCACTATTCCAAAGCTTGAGATCGCCTCGGATATGCCTGGATGTTTACTATTTCCTGTGTCCGCTGTCTCAACGCAATGTTAATGTACCACTGCCAGATTATTACCGCGTTCTGCCGCTTAATAGCGAGAAAATGGAAGTTTCAATGAGAGGACGGAGTGCGACAGACACGAGATGATCCGCGTTGGCGACTTACAATTAACCCGAAGCTATCCTATCCAACCGAGGGCCGGAGCCATATTTTCACAAACCGCCTTTTCCACCAAACGATTCCTGAGTCAACCCGGGATTTATGTTTGAGTCTAAGCTCATCGAGTGGAAAGATCTACTTTTCCATTTTATCAGAGCAACTTATATTCCTTTGGCAAACATGATGTGAATATCGTTTGCTTTTGATGACGTTATGGGATTATGGGTGTATATCTCAGTAATGTAAGTTGGCATGAAAGGTACTCAGTGGCATTCAAAGGGCCACAGACAGCGCTTAAATTTGTGGTGTCAAGCGGAATTCCTGTACTATCACTATCCATTCATCTTTACTCTAAAAAACTCTTCTTTTTTGTCATCCACTTGATCCACAATCGGTTTGTTTGCTCCGGAGCTGCGGCGCAGTACGATATAAATTCGGACAGCCTAAGTATCAGTCATGACTCCTTCATCTTTATTGATAAGCAAGAGACAGGAGTGGAAAAGAAAATCCAACAATAACAGCAGCATTCTATCATGCTGATACTACTTCCATCGTCGGTTTGATTTATGCTTGCTATGTCTGGTACTGTTCCTACGATTCTACACTGCCGTAACCGTAAACACTAGGAAACTCCTTATCATTTTTGCTCCAGGTAGTGTCACGCCATCACCAAAGAAAGAGGAACAAAGAAATATATAAGCCTTGGATATATATCTAATGATCTGTAGCTTCGGACGAGCTGTTAAGGATATGTTTGTATGTGTCGGCATTTTGCTTAGGGTTACATTTGATAACTTTAATAGAGCCCGCTAATGACTCAAGCGGCTGCCACAAGTATGCATAATACATATATGCACATACGTGAAGGAGGGAAAATATTTTGTGCTTTTATCGCTGGTACTCCGTGCCATCCATCCGCTTTTTACAAACAGATGGCTTAATGAGAATGCTCATTGAGAGCGCTAGGGGCATTCTACCGTATTTGTCAATACCAACTAGTGCTCAACAATGAGAGCTCCGTACTTGAGCAAGAGACTTGCTGGTGCAGTTAGACTGGGGGCCGCTCTTTTCACATGTCAGAGCACTCACGTTGATAAGGCTGGCCGCTTGTCATGTTGACAGTTCTTTTCGGATATGTCCAAGATCTAGGATTTTTGATACCCAGGGTTCAATGATATAAAAGTTAAGATTAGTGACTATATATGTACCTAATAATTTTTTTTTCAAATCAGTTGCCAAGGAGCGATGTGGTTATGGTGAGTATCCCTGGTTTCCAGAAGAGCCAAATACAGGCCGTCAGTCCCACTGCGATATATAACCGCTTAATTTGTATGCCTCTTCAATCGCGATATTGCCCAAGAATAACCTGAAAATGCCTCTGATTTCATCCATCTGTATTGCAGAGCTCTGTCTCCGATTACATCAACATTTTCCCCAGCGCCAACCTTGAGGAACTCAAAGGGCAGGGAGCCATCACTCGCCGAAGTCGAGAACTCATAGCCATACTGCCTTGGGCGTTGCTACCATGAGCCGTTGAACGTATTCTCCGCGACTCTACTAGCCAAGCTCTGCCGTATATCATCGATCGATTTTGTATGGGAGATTTCGCCACTCATTACGATGTCCAAATTCATGATTATTGCCGCCTCGTGGGTGTCCTGGGGTACATCTGGGAAGCACCTCTTTGTTGAATATCCCAATATCGGGGTGGGATTTGGCAAATAATTTTTCGAGATATTCAACGACAGGAATGGTTGTCTTGGAGATTGTAGTTCCGGGAAACTAGGCACACTGTAATCCATCTAATCTAGACCCCGATAATACTCAAGAATATCAAGAAAATGTTTCCTTATTTCATCCTTATCAGTAAATTGCAGGGCTCTTCCTCCCGACGCTCAAAAGTTCCAGCTCCACTGCTCAAAGCCAAGAAGGCATAGCGGCTTTCCCATCCGTTGTGCTTATTATCACTATTCAAGGCTTGTCGCAAATCATCGATCGACCTTGTATGGGAGATTGCGCCTCATATCAAAACCGTCCTGTACGTGACTATGACCTCGTGGATGCACTAAGAGGCGGCGGAGTGCTAACGACCTGTATTCTGAAATTGATATGGAGCTCGGCGAATATTTGCTTGAGATAGCTCTCGACAAAGTAGTGGATTTCTTGGAGATCGCTAGGCGTGTCGGGGTAGAGTGACCCAATGCAGTTGGGGTCGGTGGCCCAGGCTTGCTGAACACTTATGGTGGGCTATTAGCTGGTAATTGGTAGCTAGGAATTGGTCAAGATATAGTCAAGTTTATTCACTCAAAATATGACAATATGTCAGATAAGTGAAATAAGTGAAATAAGATATCTAAGATATAGCCTCAACTTTTGTTGCTGAAAAAAAGGGCTAGCGTTCATCGCTTGTATTTCCAACCTGACTACAACACACTCCTTCTCCAGTCCATTATACAATGCGGTCCTCCGGAGCGGAGAGGTACGGTTCGCCAATGTATGATTTTACTTTGGTTACCAATTTGCCTGGCTGCATTTAATGTTAGTACTCGTAGGCATAGTAGCAAAAAAACGTTGCTACTATTATGATACTGCGCTGCAATTAAGCTCATTCGAACCGAAAAGCTGATGTAGTTTGTGGCTACGCTGCCATGTGTACCTCTCTTAAGCATTGCTAATAGTCAAATGGAAGGTTGCTGATATCAAACGAGACCCTAGTACCACTTTCTCCTTCGAATCATTCAACTAGATCTGCCTCTGGACTAACACACAACAGCAGTCGGTAAATAACTCAGACTGCCTGGATTAGGATGTATTAGACTATCATTGCTTTAAAATTGGCAGTAGTCGCTAGTTATTGCCAATCATAGCAAGAGCTATTCTCACCGTTGAACGATTTTGGTTTTAAAGCTGTAATTCATATGGGTCGAGTTGAGATGACTACAAGTATTCGAGGTATGTAGTTCGTAATAGAAAAAAACACTGTAAATTCCACAAAGAACCTTGGCCATCGTTGTTAATTCCAATGCATATTTGTATTTCAGTTGGAGTAATGTTCAATGGCTACCGTCGGTGGTCCCATGTCAATCTTGCATAAGTGCGTATGTACAACCACAGACCAGAGTCATATAAGTAAAAAGGGGGGATTATCTCTTAATGGCGGGGACATCATCATACCCTTCCTCCATGAACGACCGCAGTGCCTCCAAGCCCTTCTCCAGCACCTCAGTTTCCTGTACGAAACCAATACGGACGTAGCCCTTGAAATCGGTACCTTCACCAAAGCAAATACTTCCTGGAACGAACATCACACCAGTTCGTTCCTGGAGCATATCACAGAAAGCTACATCATCCACAGGCTTGCCCAACTTGTTAAACCGCACAAACGCCACAGTTCCTGCGCGTGGCTTCACCCAGTCACATGCCCAGCGATGCGATTCAATGAACTTCTCCAGGATATCAATGTTCTTCTTTGCTAGCTCAATGTTTCTCTTGAGTAGGTTGTGAATGCAGCTCGGGGAAAGCGCGTAGCTGGCGATGGCGTCATCAATCTGGCCCACGGAGATGGTTGTGTAATCACGCGCTGCGGCGCAAGTTTCGATGAGAGAACGGTTGCGCGATGCTATCCAGCCCACACGGGTACCGGCTAGACTGTAGGACTTGGACATGGAGCCTGTAGTAATAGTGTTTTCGTACCCGAGTGATAGAACGGACGAAGGGAAGTCTTTGTCCATGGGGCTGATGGAGTGGAAAAGCGGACGATATACCTCATCGGAATGGATGATGATCGATTTCTCGCGGGCAATGTCCACAATGTCTTCCAGGGTTGACTGGGGGATGATGGCCCCTGTAGGATTTTGAGGGTTGCTGGCTTATTATTAGCTTATTATATCCTCAAGTTAAACGAATAGCACGCACTTGATAATAATGAGTTTGGTATTCGGCCTAATGAGCCCCTTCAACTCATCGATATCCAACTTCCATCCTTCTTTCTCCTTAGACTTCCACAGGCTCACCTCAGCCCCGAGAGATTCAGGGACCGAGTAAAGCTGCTGGTACGTCGGGTAGTGACAAATGACATGGTCCCCCGGTCCAACCAGGGAGTACAACAGCAGAAAATTTGCCTGGATCGCACCCGCGGTGATCAACACGTTGTCTGCAGGCAATGCGGTCGGGGTTTTCACCGAGTACAGGTTGGCCAGTGTCCCACGCAGACGTTCCGAGCCGCGAATGGGGCCGTACGTCAGCTTGTTGGACAGTTCAACCACGGGAGATGATTTGTCGTCGGAAATTTCTTTGAGATCATCGACGGAGACGGAAGCACAGCATGTCTCTGCGATGTTGTACTTGGCTGTGAGTTCATATTTGTCCATCCACTACAGGGAGTGTCAGTAGGCGAACAACCATGCCGATTGCGGGGAATATACCTGTTCGACGGCGAACGGCTTGACGTTGACCATGGTTGCGACTGGCTAATAGAAACTCAGGGAATACTGATGTTGCTGTTCTTATACTGTGTTGCGCGGTCTTGAAGGATAAATATATTCACCTTTTTCTTCCTTTTTCTTCCTTTTTATTCTCTGTCGTCTACAGGGCGCATTACTAGATCGGGTTTAGTGTCAGACCAGCCAGGTACCAATCACGTGGTTCTCCGCATCGGTGCAGTTGTAACCGTCGCAGAGGCTCTACACTTGGACAGTCTCTCCTATTCTGTTTCTGACTGGATTTTTTTTTTTTTTTCCTTTCCTCTTCAAACAAGCAGTATCCGGTATTATCCTGTGTCATTTATAATTGCTGTTCCGTATGGTCGCGAGTACTGACAGCTATCCGGTTTCTAGGTGCTATCTCTCCCGCCCGCGTCATCGTCTCCAGCCTCACCTTGCCGACTACATCCATCGGATCCTACCATCTCTCTCTGCTCACTCCCTTGAATACCGGCCGCTTTAAATATCTTCGCATCGTTGATAAAAGCAATACAGTATTGGATCTGCTTCACGAATGGTGAATTACCACCCATATTGATCCCGTCTCGGTGATCTTGTCTTCTCCGCTTTTCTCGGAGGTCCCGTTAGTTTCTCCCCGCTTGGGCAGAGAACGAGAGAAACGAAATGCGTCCAAAGCCAACATTCCGGTTCTCTCTGCTCACCTGGCTGTCGTGGTCAGCTTCTGCGGCAGCAGCATGGAGCAACTATTCCGACGCTCAACTGCTATCTCCACGGTTCTCGGCCTTGAATGACCGTCCTCCCGAATGTCCACCTTGTTTCAACTGCCAGCTTGACGCTTTCCAGTGTTCCCAATTTGCGGCCTGCGATGGCTCAACAGGGAGCTGTATCTGCCCCCCCGGATTCGGTGGTCTCGATTGTTCCGAACCGGTCTGTGGCTCTCTGGCCGACCCCAACCGGCCGCTGCGCAAAGACAAGTACTGTAACTGTGAGGATGGATGGGGTGGCATCAACTGCAATGTCTGCCAGACAGACGATGCGTGCAATGCGCTCATGCCGGAAGGAGAAGGAGGTGTCTGTTATCAGCAGGGTGTCACAGTTAATGAAAACCATCAGATGTGTGATGTGACCAACCGGAAGATCGTGGATTTGCTCGGGGAACGGAAACCGCAAGTGACTTTTTCGTGTGAAGCTGAAGAGCACACGTGCAATTTTCAATTCTGGGTGGATCAAAGGGAGTCATTCTACTGTGAATTGGATACGTGCGACTGGAAACTGGAAACCGACTACAATACGAACCAGACGCAATACAACTGCGACAACATTCAGTGCAAGTGCATCCCTGGACGCATGCTATGTGGCGAGGAGGGTTCAGTCGATATCGGTGAATTCCTTGAGGTGTCTATCCAAGGTCCAGCTAGCTTCTCGTCCCACTCTACCGAGGGTGGCAGCAAAGAGGATGGCAGCAAGTTCGAGGAGCCAGCGATGAATGAGCTGATCTCCAGCATCTTTGGCGATCCGAGCATCTTCCTAAACTGCCACTCAGGCGAGTGTCTGTACAGATCTAGCGTGCCTGGATACGCCCGCCCTATCAAAACCATCAACACCCCTGTCATCGCCGGGGTCATCGCGGGTTGTTCACTCTTCGTTGTTGCAGTGATCCTGGCCGTGTGGTATCTCTCTCGGAGACCGCGTCGTGGATACATCCACCTACCTCTGTCTGATGACTCTGATGACGAAGCGACCAAGTACATGGCGGACCACAAGCCAGCGGCCTTGTACTGGGATAATGTGTCCTATTACCTGAATGGAAAGGAGATCCTCTCTAACATTCGGGGCGCTGCACCTCCTGGTCAGATCACAGCTATTATGGGGGCTTCAGGTGCAGGCAAGACCACTTTCCTCGACATCCTCGCTCGGAAGAACAAGCGAGGAACAATCCGGGGTGAATTCTACGTCAACGGAGAGAAGCTCAACGACTATGATTTCAAGAATATGATCGGTTTTGTTGACCAGGAGGACACGATGCTTCCAACGCTGACCGTTCATGAGACCATCCTGACCAGTGCGCTTCTTAGACTACCCAGGGACATGAGCCGAGCTGTCAAAGAACAAAAAGTGTACGATGTCGAGAAACAGCTTGGAATCTACCACATCAAGGACCAGTTGATTGGATCGGAAGAAGGTAAAGGCCGTGGCATTTCTGGTGGCGAGAAGCGAAGAGTTGGAATTGCGTGTGAGCTTGTCACCAGTCCTAGCATTCTGTTCTTGGATGAACCTACCAGTGGCTTGGATGCATTCAATGCATTCAACGTGGTCGAATGTTTGGTTACGCTGGCAAAGACTTACAACCGTACTGTTATTTTCACTATCCATCAGCCACGCTCCAACATCGTCGCGCTATTCGATAGACTCATCCTTCTGGCTCAAGGTCGGACTGTCTACTCCGGCCCGTTCTCGAGTTGTCAGCAATATTTCGATGATTCTGGGTACAGCTGCCCTCCGGGCTTCAACATTGCGGATTACCTTGTGGACCTTACTATGCACGCCAGCGTCTCTCGCACGCGCAGTGACGAAGAACAATCGCCGCTCCTGGATGTTCGCAATGACATTCCCAAGACTGCCTCGAGCAGCTTGAGGGCTGTGAAGTCGGTTGCCAGCGCATCGAATGCAAGCACTGCTGAAGATAACTCTAGTAGCGCACTGGAATCGAACCGACGGCCCCGGAACAAACGGCGAGCATCTCTAAAACAACGACAAGACCGGCAGCTCTATTCTCGAAGGAAGGATATCGATACCTCATCTGCTCCCAAGTCAGATGGAGAGGATGAGCACTTGGACCGACAAGCGGAATCGCAGCAATGGCTTCGGCTTTCGCGGCAGACTGGTAGCGTTCCGCCACAAGTTCTCGATGATCCGGACCAGTTACCACCGGCTGCCCCAGGTCAAACTGATCTCGATATCCTGATTGCCAACTATTCCAACTCCGATGTTTCTCATTCGGTACATGATGAGATTGTGACTGCTGTACAGAGTGCCCGTGCCGCCAACGGGTCGGCCAATACGGACATCGTTTCAGGCCCTGATGTAGTGGGACACCATAAGAGCTACGCACGGATTGGCCTGTTCAGACAGTTCCTGATTCTCTCGCAACGAACATGGCGCAACCTCTACCGGAATCCTATGTTGATGCTGACGCATTATGCAATCTCTATTCTTCTTGGTGTCCTTTGCGGCTATCTGTTCTACGGATTGACTGATGATATCAAGGGTTTCCAGAACCGATTGGGTCTCTTCTTTTTCATATTGGCCCTGTTCGGATTCAGCACACTTACAAGCTTGACGGTGTTCTCCGCAGAACGGTTGTTGTTTGTTCGCGAACGGGCTAATGGCTACTACCAACCCATTACGTACTTTGCGGCCAAGGTTGTGTTTGATATCGTACCCTTGCGACTTCTTCCCCCCATTATAATGGGTATGATTGTGTATCCCATGACTGGGTTGATTCCGGCGTGGGGAGAGTTCTTCCGGTTCATTCTTGTACTTGTGCTGTTCAATCTGGCAGCCGCGAACATTTGCCTTTTCATTGGTATTGTGTTCCGGGACGTTGGTGTTGCCAACTTGATTGGCAGTCTGGTGATGCTGTTCAGCCTATTGTTTGCTGGTCTTCTCCTCAATCACGATGCGATCCCGGCTTCTGCTTTGTGGTTACAGACGGTAAGTTTCTATTCTTTTCTATTTTCGAAGTCCAAAGCTAATTTCTATTCTAGCTGTCCATCTTCCACTACGGTTTCGAGGCACTTATTGTCAATGAAGTTACTTTCTTGACATTGGTTGACCACAAGTACGGCTTGGACATTGAAGTCCCTGGAGCGTCTATCCTCAGCGCATTTGGATTCAACACACAGGCTCTCTGGATGGATGTGATTGGGCTAGGCGTGATCTCGGGGGTGTTTATCATTGTCGCATATGGAGCGATGCATATCTTGCTTGTGGAGAAACGGTGATACTTATATACGTCTTGAGGCTATCTTTTCGTTTTCGTTCTTGCTGGTCTGGTTTTCTGTTATGAATGGATGGGATAATATGAAAATTGGGTTATGAATGACTTGCTTAGAGTATTTCACTGCGAAGATTCTGATAGAGATTCTGTATATAGCACTGACTCAAATCTCAAGCTGTTTGCTTTCTGCACTGAAAAAATGACATAATCGTGGTAGCAGCTGTATGGCTGTCATGATTCAGTATACCCGGTGCAACGGTCAACTGGCGAGACCACCATACATCATCGCCCACTCGGCCCTCCACTCCAAGCTTGGCCATTACTATGCAATAATCCTTTAAGTTATTGCTTCCCTCTGCCTTGGTATCAATATAATTCTCTTTTTGTCCCCGTTTAACCTTTGTGGTGACCCGGCTTCTCTCAACGTCTTCTCTCCTTCTCACCGCCCACCGTCATCCATTTCCGGGTTTATCTCCAAATCACACACTCCGGACGAACTTCTTCTTTCTCTCCAGCCACTGATAGCAAGACCAAAAGCTGCCATTGCCCGCAGCTAGTGTTACACATTTTCCTTCAGTCGCCAATTTCAGCGTCGTTTTTCCTCCTGTCCTTTTTTTTTTTTTTTCTTGCAAGGAACGTCAACCTCCGGTCAGCAAGATGTCTGGTGAAGCGTGGCTCTATCTGCTGTCAGTGTTGATCAACGCGGTCAATCTGTTCTTGCAGGTCTTCTTTACGATTATGTACAGCGATTTGGAATGGTAAGATTTCTCTCGTTTCGTTTCGTTTGAGCTGAGTGTAGTTCTGGTTGGCTTTTCGACCGGCGGTTGGTCGTGTGGGGGAATGAATATGTGGAATTCCGGCCAGGAACATTGGAATGATTGTGACGAATTGAGCTCGTGAGCTGACATTCTTCTTCTTTTTTACCTTATACAGTGACTATATCAACCCCATTGATCTCTGCAACCGTCTCAACGCCTACATCATCCCCGAAGCCGCCGTTCACGCTTTCTTGACTTTCCTATTCGTCATCAACGGATACTGGCTTGCTATCATCCTGAACTTGCCTCTGTTTATTTTCAATGCGAAGAAGTGCGTCTCCTTCCCGTTTGGATACTTGACGAGAAGTTGATCTAACATGGATTAGGATCTTCGAGAACCAGCACCTCCTGGATGCGACCGAGATCTTCCGCAAGCTCAACGTGCACAAGAAGGTGATCTATCCTTGTGATGTCTCTGGTCTGGTGGGCGCATCGGCTAATACTTTGAGAATAGGAATCATTCATCAAGCTTGGTTTCCACCTCCTAATGTTCTTCTTCTACTTGTACAGCATGATCGTTGCCTTGATCCGCGACGAATCGAACTAAGCCCGTGCAAAAGCCGACCCCCGTTATGCGCAATGACTGTTCTGGTTCGAAGTGCATGATATGTCTTCCGTACTAAGTCTCGGTACTCGAATCAAGTGGGAGGAATTCAATTGAAGACATTGTGGTTTTTGGCCATAACGCTTGTCTAATAATGATCATGGGTATTATGCGTGAGAAAAGAAGAGGTCACGAACTGCGATAGACGACCGGTATGAAACGTTGGAGTTGTGGAAGCTCTTTGGAGAAATTGTTGAGCTGGAGTTTGGAGATGATGATGACACTGGAAGGTATTGCTGTTGCAATGTCTGTCATGATTTCCTTGCTCTTGTCTGTGTTTTCTTCATTTTCTATTTGATGTCTTGTTATCTTGCTAGCTTAATGTTGTATATACCTCTCGAGCGTTTGAATGAAGAGCGTACGATACCCTCGGTGTTTGTAATTATGCAGTAGCATAAAAAGGCAGTCAAATAACACATTACGATCAAGTTATGGACCCTTAACTTTATATTCCTACTTTTTGTGACCATGGTGACTACTGCGTCTACGCGATGCGCTCCTCCCGACGCCCGTAAAATTCCAGACTCCGACATTCTAACAACCACCACCCTTCATCATCACAACCACCACTCGTCCTTTGTCGATTGTGACGCGATTAGAGATAATTCTCTACGCTGCCGCAAAATGAAATCGTTACTCGGGGCAGCCTACGATTCCAGCGATGATGACACGACTACTTCGAAGCCTCAGTCGGCACCAGCGACCAAGATTGTCGCGGCGCCGGAAGTGAACACAGAGGTTTGGTCTCCTGGTTTCTCATCTTTTTCTCTGTTACTTTCGATATAATGGGCGTATAGTATCTAACAATTCACAGGACCAAGCACACATGCAGATGATGCTAGCCAACACCTCGTCGACCGCGCTAACCTACAACGCCACCTACGATGATATCTCGCGACCATCTCAAGGACCTTCGAACCCGTTCAAACCCGCCGGTTTGACTGGTAACCTCAAACGCAAGAACGTCCCGGCCGGTTTCGCGGAAGAAGCAGCCATCAGTGAGGCCACCTTTGCCACGCAGCATCGCACGTTTCAGAGTCTGGGATACACGCGGAATCCGGGCCTCCCGGGGCAATTTGTGGGAGATATGGATAGTGCCGCGCAATATGGGGGTAGGGATATCGTGCAGATGAAGCCATCCAAGGAGGTGTCTGCGGCGCTGCGCGCTAAGAGGCAGAGGAAGGGCGATTCGAGTATCGTGGAAGGGGATGGGGCGTATCTGGGCCCGTGGGCAAGATATCAGAACGATGATCAGGTTTACGAGGAAGAGGCGGCTGAGATGGACCGGGAGCTCGCCAGTGATGAGGAGTATGTGGAGATAGATGAGGGTGAGGAGGGGACAGCGGCGATGGCTCCATCGGAAATGCCTGTCATGAGCAAGGAGGCTACGGATTACCAGGACGATGCGTCGAAGGTGGAAACCACCGAGTTCCACGGCTCGGAGCAGTACGACTACCTGGGCCGGACTTATATGCACGTGCCCCAGGATCTGGGGATCGATTTGCGGAAGGACGTTGGGAGTGTCAAAAACTATGTGCCGAAGAAGCTGGTACATACTTGGAAGTCACACACGAAGGCTATTACATCCCTACGGTTCTTTCCTGGTGCTGGACATTTGTTGCTTTCGTCAGCTGCAGATGGAAAGGCCAAGATCTGGGATGTGTATCATCAGCGCGAACTTCTGCGGACGTTCTCTGGCCATTCCAAGTCTGTTAATGATACGGATTTCCACCCTACTGGTAAGACGTTTCTTACGGCGTCGTATGACCGTCAAATGAAGCTCTGGGATACCGAATACGGCAAGTGTATTGGCCGGTACTCAACTGGCAAGACACCGCACGTCGTGCGCTTCAATCCGAGCCCAGAACACTCGCATGAGTTTCTTGCCGGTATGTCAGACAAGAAGATTGTGCAGTTTGACACTCGTTCGGGTGAACTGGTGCAGGAGTACGATCACCACCTTGCCGCGATCAACACCCTGACTTTCGTCGACGAAAACCGCCGTTTCATTTCCACGTCAGACGACAAGTCCCTGCGTGCATGGGAATACGGCATCCCCGTACCCATCAAGTTTATTGCAGAACCGTACATGTTTGCCTTGACGCGGGCCGCGCCCCATCCGAACGGAAAGTATGTTGCTTTCCAGTCCGGCGACAACCAGATCGTCGTGTACGGTGCTACTGATAAGTTCCGACAAAATCGCAAGAAGAGCTTCCGGGGACACAACAACGCCGGATACGCCATTGATCTGAAGATTTCGCCCGACGGACAGTTCATTGCGTCGGGTGACAGTGGCGGTTATGTGTGTTTCTGGGACTGGAAGACGGGCAAGATGTATCACAAGATTATGGCCGGTGGAAAAGAGGGAGGAGGCAACGCCACGACATGTTTGGACTGGCATCCTCAGGAGACGAGCAAGCTTGTCTCTGGTGGATTGGATGGTGTTATCAAATATTGGGATTGATTTTCTGTTTGTACATAGCTATAATCATGCTTTCAGTTACAGATCGATTCCATACCCGCCTCAACAACCCGTTCCTGCTGTAGCTTGGATTGATCACGCAACCTAATGTACAAGAATCGGTTCTGGTTTGAGCGGTAATCAAATGGGTTGGATGGATCATACCCCGGAACCGTACCCATTAGTTTCTTCCAGCTTTCCCCGCGCAGCTTAGGAAGACCCATCGCATCGAAGTACCCATTCTCATTGACATCCGGGGAATCAAGATCATCATGCTAATCGAAGCAAATAAGCCCCAATTTCCCCTCCCCTCCTTTCTTCTGTACCTGCGCCTTCTCCAACCCACAAGCAAACAGCAACATTAGCCATACAATCCCCCGAAAGCACCAATGGCCTCTCTCTACAGCCTTCGCGACAGCAACAGAGGTCCGACGCATAACCTCAGAACTGCGCCCGATTTCTCCCTCAAAGTCGTTTGCGCGAGGGACCTCGTGGGTTTCAATGGTTAAACCGAGGGAGGTGAGTATATCTATGACGGTAGTATGGACTATGTAGGTGTAAACAATAAAGTTAACAGTACTTTTGCCCTATGTATCTGAAACTAACCATCTCAAGTTTCGGCCACTGTCTACTAGTGCACGATCTCGTATATCCCTACATAAGTTTGGTTGGCCCTCTCTGCAAGCGCATTAATCATTAGATGATTTAGATCAGTTGGAGAATATCCTACTACGACATAGGCAATGGTTAAAAAATCATACATATTATATATATTCCTATTCATTGCGCCTCTTAGGAAGAAAATATACCGTTCGGTGGATGGAATTACGAAAAGGCTGCTCAAGGCAAGACTTGTGGTAACAACGAAGGACGCCACTAAATTCTGACCTGCTTGATGCGGCTTATCACTGCTCGCAATCGTATCAGGCGACTGGAAACACCATGAGAGACCACAGCTCGACTGTGTACGGGCCAGATATGCGCATATCTTTTATACAGGATACATCGGGTTTGGCAACTAACTTTGTGGGATAGCCAGCTCTAGGAGCAGCGTTGAAAGAGTGCAAGGACCTCGAGCTGTTTGAGAAATGAATACGGCGGGAAACGAGGCTATGAATGTGGACGAATTGGCCGCTTTGCCAGGGAGGCTACTATGAGCAAGGGACGGGTACTTACTGGAGAGCGTAGAACGTCTCGCCCGCCATCTCGCCTCGAATCATATGCTCCATGAGCCGTCAATTGGTGTTTTCAAGCCAATAAACATGCTGGTGGAGATGCTGATAATAATCCGTCTCGACGAATATTTTTCTCAGTGTACCTATAGCCATGATCTTGCTTATTTCTTAAAGGACTCTGGAAGGATAGGATGAGATAGTAAGCATCTATTGTCTGAGTGGAAACAGAACTTTGCCTAACCTTGAGTAGAAAAGGAAATGAAGCATGATATGATACCTGTCAATGGAGTTAGAACTCTTCCCTGGTAAAATCCGCTGTCTCCGTTAGGGCTTCGGCACCTTAAACGGTTATAAAATTCTTTCTTTCTTTCTTTCTTTCTTTCTTTCTTTCTTTGCTCCTTCTCAGCAGAAGGATCAACCCTAACGGTGATAAAAATAGGACCATAAAGGTCCTGTCAAGTTGTAGTTGGCGAAGGCGTGGGTGAGGGACACGAGGCCGAGAAGTTGCTGCCACAGGGAAGCGATATGACTCCTCGCCTGAAGGGGTCCAAGTCTATCTCGATCACGCCCTAAATATGTTTGGCTCTATGACTAACAATGTTAATGTGGATAAATAGATGCGTGGTTACTCTCGGATAGGACAATTTACAATGTTATTGCTTCTGTGTTGACCACAAACAATACAGGGTATAACACTTGCCGGAATGCCAGTAAATGAACGTTAAATCATAATCAGAAGTTCACAATGATGAGCACAGGCACCAAAAAAAGGAGATGGTCAGTTTCCAACCAGTAGCTTGATAATGCCAACACTTTGATGGAGGACGGCAAAGGCGAGGGTAAGAGGGAGCAGCGGCCAGACGGAATACAAAGGAAATAGACATGGGCTTGACACAATAGCATGGTACATTCTTTTTGACTGCACAATAGGTGTGAGCATGTATAATCCATCTGTAAGGTGAACTTATTAAACAGTACTTTTGCCCTATGTACTAAAAACTAGCCATCTCAATCCAACTCGCCACAAACGCCAACCTCCGCTGCCGATCTGCCGCCATCCGTTTCGAAAACTCCTCAAA
The DNA here is from genome assembly GCA_025802115.2 of Bertia moriformis. Lineage (NCBI taxonomy): Eukaryota > Fungi > Ascomycota > Sordariomycetes > Coronophorales > Bertiaceae > Bertia > Bertia moriformis. The sequence goes on from JAOYNC020000008.1 coordinate 470,281, forward strand.
ATTCAACTTCGCCCCCGTCCCGCCCCGCTCCTTCGCTTCCCGTTCAACCTGGTTCAAGAATGCCCACCGGGAGAGCATCCGCGGTGTTGGCCGGCGAATTGGCGATGTTTCTTCTGTCTCTAGTGGGGGAGCGGAGGTTGAGGCGGTCGGGGCTGGGGGGAGGGGTTGGATTGGTGAGGGGGGTTGTTTGGGGGCTGTTGCTTCGGCTTCGGGTGAGGATGAGGGGAGAGAGGAGGGTATGGGGAAGGAGTTGTTTGGTTGTAGGCGGAGGCGGAGGGGGAGGGTAGTTCCTTCGCGGGCTGTAGAGGGTTGGATTGGTAATTCGTTGGGGCGGTTTTGAGGAAGGGTGGGATCGTAGTCGGGTGTTGTAGGAGCGGATTCGTCGTAGGTTATTTGTAGTTCAGGAGTTACCGGGCGAGGGGCTGGCTCATCGAGTCCTTCGGGGGATTCTAGTTCCGGCATGTCCTCATAGTCCTCGTCTTCAGTCTCCTGCCCCTCTTCCTCCTCTTCCTCTTCCTCTTCTCCATCTTCTTCTTCCCCTTCCTCTTCTTCTTCCCCTTCCTCTTCTTCTTCCTCTTCGTCATCATCCGGTTCAGCGAGATGAACTGGCCTGACGTCGTCATCGGGAATCCTGAATCTTGGAGGAGGAGCAAGCACGGGACCACCAGTTTGAGAAGGCTCCAGAGGCGGACTGTCAACCGAGTATCCTGTTCGTTCTAGCAATTCGTCGAGCGATCTTTGTTCCACTGCAGCACGATGCCTGTTTTCAGGTTCATCTCCTGTCGCCTTTTGCTTGTGTGGATCGGTCTGTTCAAAAAGCTCAATCTCGCTCGCCCAAATTTTCCTCTCAGTACGTGTCCGGTTTACCTCCATGAGCAGATCCTCTTTTGGTTTGAAGAGGATATCGAGAAGCTCGTTAAACCCTTGTTGCGTAACCTGGTACAAAACCTCCTTGCCTACATCTCGCTCGACCTCCGGAATCTCGAAACCACCCCATCGTTCTCCAACAGGAATACTTCGAGACGAAGTCGTAGACCGTATCTCGTAATCATCAGTGAAATCATCCTGGAACCGGACCTTGGATGAAGACCGTGAACGAGGCGATGGCGGATGCGACTCTGGTTGTTCATCAATGGCGTCCTCATCTTCGTCTTCATCGCTCGAGTCGTCATAGTCAGGGTCTCTCTGGTAGCCCTCGGGAATCGTAGCACCGTCTTCTTCATCCGTATAGAACGCTCTCCGCCTCCAACGCTCATCGATTCCGTACCGACGGGCTTCGTCTACTCGTCTTTGATCGTCATCCCGCATGCGGTGGTAAACAGCCGTTCCAATTCGTGCTCGGTCGACAGGGTCAGTGATCTCTTGAAGAAGAACCGGCGCGCCAAGAGCGTTGATGACATCCTCCTCGAGTATATGTTCTACCGGCGGCCAATGGTCACTGGTGATCGATGAGCTCGACGCGTCCTCAGATTCGCTGCCATCCTCGTCTTCATCCTCGTCCAAGTCTTCACCTATGCCATCGACCCCTGGGTGGTGGGAGTCTGCGGCCGAAGCCAGACGAACAGTAGACGGAAACATAGGTCTTACACGTCCGAATTGCCCACGGACAGCAGAGTCTCCAACAACACTATACCGGTCACCAGTATCAGAGCCGTCATGGCGCAGGACGCCCTCGTTATCCATGACCTCCATATCGCCTTCCCGGTTGATGCGCTTTCCTTCGCCAATTCTTGATGGCTCTCCGGAGGGAATGCTGCCGGGGAATGCGGAGCTGATAGGCTGGCTACCCAGAACCACATCCCGTGCACCACCTTCCAGAAAATCATCTTCCAAACCCGCGACCATATCCCGTGTTAATTCACGGCTAAGAGCGTAGTAAGCCCGGAATACACGCAGGAAGTCTTTCCGTTCCACGAAGCCATCTCCGTTGATATCATAACCCCGGAACACACGGCGTAGTCGTTCATCGTTGCTCTTGTTATTGAGACTAGCGAGACCTCTCAAGAACTCCTCGAAGCCAATCAGGTTATCGCTGTCAGTGTCGTAAAATGCAAACATCCGATCGTAGATAAGACTGGGAGGAGGCGGCCGGATGGACGTATTGGGCACAAAGCAGCGATCAAACGTCTTGCGGTCAATAGCCATGTATAACTTGTTAGGATCATCCGGCCACTCGTAGTTCGCAAGGCAGCGGAACTGGTCCCACAGAGCATCCAACTCAGTGTTTTCAAAACCCGTCTCTTTCATAAAACGTTTGGCCAGATTTCGCGGGAGGCTGCGAGGAAGCATCGCCGGTTTGCCGGGGTACCAAACGGGCTGAGACTGTCGAGGGTTTCCGAGGAAAGGCGCAGGGATTCTGACTTTGTAGAACAAATGCGTCTTGATGTGCACTTGCATCGCTTCGCACGTCTCGCATAGGTCGTAGTCAATGCAATTCGCGCATCTATACCGAATGCCTTGGATGGGCATGGCGTTGCAGCTATTGCACGTAACACCCCGATGAATATACCCATCCCGCCGCGACTGGTCCTCTGCAATATGATACAACAAGTTGAGCAGATTCTGTCCCTCTCGTGTAGGCGACGTGTCATTATTTCCATCCCTCCACGAGAACACGCTCTGGTCATCCACCACAGTATCAGCATCCATATTCTGCGCGGGGACCGAAATATCCGGAAAATTCGACGTCGATAGCGTTACACGCTCCCCATTCTGTCTCCGATGCCTCAGTTCCTCCCCATAGTTACTATTCTCATTGAACTGCACCAGCGCCCTCTCAACCCCTGCCCGCGAAATGCCCCGCCGCTGCAACTGCTCCGACAAGTAATTCCTCTCAGCACTCCCATCCTCCAACACATGCTCGGGCGGAAAGTCCAACGCAAGAAATGACTCCAGAAACGTATCCTCCATCATCTCGCGCATCCGCTCCGCATGGGCTGGCGGCACCCCGACTTCCTCCATTAACTGGTCTCGTGTCGCCAGCAGTGACGGCAGCAGGCCACTTTCCACCCGTCGTCCGTCTTCGGTCTCGATTCGGAATGTGCCGTAGACTCCATTTTGGCGTTCAAGTTGTTCGAGATGTGTGATTGCGTGGTAGGAGGGTGTCTCGGTGACATCGTCGGGGTCGTTTCGTCTCCGGCGAATAGCGTTTCGGCGGCGGAGGGAGGAAGAAGTCTGCTCTGGGGTGGGGGAGATGATGTTATTGTGGATGTAGACGAGGGCGTAGGCTGCTACGACTCCGGTGAACAGATAGAGCAGAGGACGATATCGCGAGAGCGACGTTGGGCCCGCGTGCGACTCTGGCATGGTGGAGGGTCAACGTGCTTTTTTTAGCGATCAAGGCACTGGATCCATTGTCGAGGATTGACGAAAGGAAAGGAAATAGCAGTGTGTATTGCTATTTCTGACAATCCCTGGTCTTTGAGAGATATTTGGACTGCACGAGGTTGAAGAGGTGTATGTGTGAAGAACAATGTTGCAGTGGTTTAAATCCAGCCCAGCGGAGAGACCGCCTTCTGCATGAACGAGGACATCGATAGCTGACTATGATATACATGTGTTTCTTATTTATCTAGATGCTATGAATGGTTTATATCTTAAAATCTTCTATCGAGCAAGTCGCAGGCTCAAAAACACTCATAAATACAATATCAGAGCAACTTTTATATATATTTCACCACCTCCGACATACATTCCTCAACCAGATATTCCTCTCCCTCCCTTTTATTTTTTAGTTCATAAAACGGTATGCTCTTTGGTGTTCATCATGCGAGACGACACTCAATGGTTAAGCCTCTTCTCGCGGATGAAAAAGCTGCCCAAAAGAGCAAAGATTACAATGCCAATCATAAACGCGAACCCTTTGTTGGTTGCCCAGCCATAAGAGCCACGAACAATCTTGGCGATTGCCGGATCGAGGGTCTTAATGTAGTCAAGACTTTGTCGCACCCCGTCCACGATCTTGTCGATGTCTTTGCTGTCGTGCAGTGCAGACCTCAGTCGAGTTCGGAGGAGCTGCTGGACCACTGTGGAGGATAGAGAGAGTCCAATCACTGATCCTAGCGAGCGGAAGAGGTATGAACAGGCGGTTACGACTGCTTGATCCTCAGGGTTGGCATTTGAGACTAGGAACCTGGTTAGCAAGTCCACAACAAACAGATAAGTATTTTCAGTGACTCACTCAATCCAACCAACGTCGTCGTGACACCAATACCGTTTCCAAAGGCAGAAAAAATCATAGACACAATCATACCAACGATGCTGGGCACTACACCGCCAGAGAAAACGAAGACCCCGGTAATTCCAAGAGTAAGCAAGGCATAACCCGCCACAGTTAGCCAGTAGTACTGCCCGGTCCATTTCATGACAAATCCAGCAAAGAGAGAACCGAATACACCGGTACAAATACTCGGGAGAAGTCGCAATCCAGACACAGTGGCAGAGACGCCATCAACTGCTTGGAAATACAACGGGATGTAGAAGAGTGCCGCAAGCCAGCTCCCAAAACTGGCAAAGTTGCAAACATACAGGGAGAAGAATGTCCGGTCAAAGATGATATATCCGGGAGCAAATGGTTCGGCCGCGAAGTATACCTCGATGATAACAAAGAGAATGAACAGCGCTGCAGAGACCGACAAAGACACAATTGTCAACGGCATGGTCCATGACACATTACTTCCCCGGTCGAGACCAAGGAGGAATCCGAGCACGGCACCAACAAGGACAATTGCTCCAGCAAAGTCGACACGGCGAAGCTTGACTTTCCAGTGGGTGTCTTCTTGCACTGGTAAGTTCAACATTAACGACACCGCTGTAAATGCCATGATGCAGAGCGGCACTTGCGCGATGAAAGCCCTGTGAGAAACAAATTAGACGAATGCAACTAAAGCAGTACTAATTTAACATAGGATCCATACCAGCGCCAACCGATAAAGTCAGCCAAGATACCACCTTATATGATAGTTAGTACAAAGCAAAACCTTAGTGAACGGCAATGACCTACCCAAGGGAGCACCAATTCCTGCACCAGTGGCATAGACGATATTGATGACACCCTGCCATACTCCTCGCTCACGTAGGGGAACAAGATCACTCAAGAGAATACTAACAACGGTGGTCATACCACCTCCTCCAATACCTTGGAAGATCTAAAATCTAGTCAGCCACAACACCTTTTAACTAGCACCGAAAATACCACATACACGCGCAGCAATGAGATGCTTGATATTCTGTGATAAACCACAGAACAAACACCCCATCCCAAAAATAGCATACGCAAATAAGAGACATTGTTTTCGGCCGAAAATATCACTCAATTTGCCATACAAGGGTTGAAATGACGTGAGTGTCAGGAAGTACGAGGTGGCTATCCAACTGGTCAAATTGAGGGCCTTGAGGTCACTTCCAATCTGGCCATAACTGGCCATAATAATAGTCTGGTCTGCCGCAGAGAGGAAGACCTAGTATTTGAGTCAGCACATTTCAGCATGGAAGAATTAGAATATACATACTCCTATGGAGACTGCTGGGAAGATGTACCGGAGAGCAACATTCTTGGCTTGTGAATTTTCATTTCCTCCAGTCTGCTGCTCTGAATGAACACCATCTTCATCTTGAACTCTGGGAATCGCCCCTGTTGAGGGAGGGAGAGCATTGCTCTGTTCTCCGAGCAACGGGGAGGTCTCTGTCGGATTTCTTTCCGGTGCCATTTGTGCGCGTGTCCACGAACAACAAAGAATCTCTCGGTAGGTCAATCTCAAGTGCGCTTACAGTCCATCATATACAGCACCTCAAATGAGTCAACGAACAGGGGGTTGTCAGAAAAAACGGTCAAGGCGAGCTGAAAACAGTGACTCTACTTCAGCGTCAGGCATGCAAAGTCACGTGGTAATAATATGCCCCGCAGCCCTGACAAATCCGGACAACCCGAGCGGAGAGTCTGAAAGTGCCACTTCTGATTGGTTCGGTCGACGGCTATCTTTCAGACTCACGGTCCATACCGGAGATTGATAAGACTTCTACATAGTATTGCACAAGTACCTTATCATATCATTCGTTTCAACATCGTATGCAATTGCCGTAAATCTTCTACTCTAGTGGGTACTATTTAAACTCCACATATGCAAAACGCCTCGAGAAACTCATATCACCATTCCGTTAATTTGCACTTGCCTCCGGCAAAGGAACCGGCCCGCCTGGAGATTCCGGAAACCTAGCCGTCAACACCTCAACACCGTCTTCAGTGACGAGAAGGGTGTGTTCAAACTGAGCAGACAATGTCCCGTCTGCTGTGGTACTCGTCCAATCATCCGGCCATGTGCGATCCCGGTGAGTACCGATGTTAATCATGGGTTCAATGGTGAAGCACATGCCAGGCTTCGCAGTACCCACGGCCTTGTTCTTCGCGTAATGGGGGACATTTGGTGCGCAGTGGAACAGCTGGTTGATGCCATGACCACAGTAGCTCTTGACCACACTGCAGTTCCGGGTCTTTGCGTGCTTCTCGATCACATTTCCAGGATCCCTGAACAGCATGCCGGGCTTGACCAACTCAATTGACTTATCCAAGCATTCCCGCGCGGTTTCCACGACCTTCACAGCATCTGGGTTTGCCTTGGCCTTGTCTCCAACATAGTACGTTTCGTTTATATCTCCGTGGAATCCTTCATGGTACAGTGTAACGTCGATGTTAATGATATCGCCATCCTCCAATGGCCGCTGGTCGGGGATACCATGGCAAATGGTTTCGTTGATCGAGGTACAGACCGACTTGGGGAAGTTCACGTAATTGAGCGGCGACGGATACGACTGCGCAATCCAATTAGTAAGTCACCCTTTCCGTCTCAAAAAAGTAACGTACGTTCCGCTCAATACAGGCCTTGTGAACGACTTCATCAATGTAGTCTGTGGTGACACCAGGACGCAAATCCCGCGCAGCAATATCCAACACTTCTCTTGCGAGTCGGCAGACCTTCCGCATGCCCTCCTGCTCTTTTGCGTTCAAAATGGTGATGTTATGCCGGCCAACGAACTTCTGCTCCGATCGAGGGAAGCCATCTTTAGCGTAGTCGGGGTGAGGAATGGATTTCGGGATGGTGCGCATCGGAGACAAAGGGTAGACAGGTCGCAGGGGGCCGGTGTATTGGAACGAAGGAAAAGGGTTATAGTGTCCCGTGGCTGGATCTGGTTCAGAAACTACTTTTGGAGGGAAGAGGTTGGTGAGGATATTACTCTTCTTGTGAATGGACTTGTGGTCGCTCTGTATTCGAGGATGTCAGTAGCTGGTCTACTACACCGTCCGCGCAAGAAACCTACCCAGCTCCGCTTGAAACAGTCTTGCGAGCAGAAGAAGCTATCGGTGCCCATCTTCAGACATGTCGGGCATTGCAGAGTGCCGGCGTCGTTCTGGCAATCCAGCCCAGTACATTTCCGAGGAGCAGTTGCCGCAGCCATATCGAATCCAAAACCAAAGAATAAATGCTTTCAAATGTGACTCCAAACGATTGTCGCGGTGAGACTTGCGAAGCAAAAATCCGAATCCCCGCGCAGGACGAAACCATCTGATACGCTAGCCTTATCAGGTTAGTCCCCTGATGGTTAACGGCTCCAGTATGTGGCTGATATGCTTAATAATAATATATGTGGCGCGTTGGTATAGTTTCCGTTTAGGGCTAGCGGCGCACTAAGACCATTCTGTCCATGACGACGACTGAATTCATTCTTGTAGACGTCCCGCGTTCACATTCGTTTTTGCTAGCGAATAAAGACGGATAAAAGATAGTAGCTGTCAGATGCTGTTTCATGGCCGTTGCAATGTCAGAGAAGTCCAAGCAAAAGGTCGTCATTGTGGGCGCGGGGCCGGTGGGTTCCCTGGCTGCATTATATGCGGCTGCCAGGGGCGACGAAGTTGAAGTATATGAATTGCGTGGAGGTAGTTCATCAACTCTTGTATTCTGTATGGTGAATGCTGTCTAATTGGCTCAGACCTCAGAAATCCGGCCACTGTGCCGTTGAACTTCACCAAGTCCATCAACCTCGCCCTGTCCGAGCGTGGAATCACGTCTATGAGGCAGTCGAACCGGCCGGCGCTGGTTGAAAAAGTCCTCAATGAGGCTATTCCCATGCATGGGCGCATGATCCATGGCCGGGACCATGGAAAGCTCTGGGAAGCAGCACAGGCATATGATGTCCATGGTCGCGTGAGTCATTGCCTGATATATACCCACCAGACCAATGCTAATTCAGGATAGGCAATCAATGCAGCGGACAGATCCATGCTGAACAATGCTCTACTGGAGGAATTGGAGCAGACGCCAAATGTGAAGCTCTTCTTCAACCACAAGCTCACCGGCGCAGACTTCCAAGCAAACAAAGCATGGTTCGAACGCCGTCTACCCGGGGAGACTCCCATCCCAAATTCATCCAACAGAGCCCCGGAAATCGAAGTATCATTTGATTTCCTCATCGGAGCAGACGGCGCACACTCAGCAGCACGCTACCATCTGATGAAGTTCGCCCAGGTGAACTACGAACAAGAATACATCGACGCACTCTGGTGCGAGTTCCGCATTCCACCCACAGAGGATGGAAATTTCCGCATCTCCCCGAAGCATTTGCACATCTGGCCAGGCACGGAATTTATGTTCATTGCTATCCCTTCGTCAGACAAGTCATTTACCTGCACTCTCTTCGCCCCGGCACAGCACTACATCCACCTTCAAAACTCCCCAGAAACCCTCGTCGACTTCTTCGACGCCCACTTCCCAGGCGTCTGCCCAGACCTCATCACCCCAGGCGCCCTAGCAGAGCAATTCACCACAAACCCACACCTCCCCCTCATCAGCATAAAGTGCACTCCGCACCACTTCAACTCCTCCGCCGTCATCCTGGGTGACGCCGCCCACGCCGTCCTCCCCTTCTACGGCCAGGGCCTGAACGCTGGCCTTGAAGATGTCCGTGTCCTTTTCGACATCATGGATGCCCACGGCGTCTACACCTCCCCCTCCGCAGAATCCAGCACCCTCGCTCGCCACACAGCCCTCCAAGCCTACACCACCTACCGCGCCCCAGACACCCACGCCATCAACGATCTTTCCAAAACAAACTACCTCGAAATGCGCTGGGGCGTGAAAAACCCCCTCTACAAAATCCGCAAGTCCTTCGAAGAAACCCTCGACCGCTACTTCCCGCGTCTGGGCTGGAAGACGCAATACGCGCGCGTGAGTTTCAGCACGCAGCGGTATTCGGAGGTTATTCGCGCGGCGCACTGGCAGGGACAATTACTTGCGCTTGGGGTCGGGGTTGTGGGCGTTTGGGGGACTGTGATGGCCGCGATAGGGATGTGGAAGAGTCCTGGGCCTAAGTTTCAGGTTCTTGTTAGGGGGTTGAGTCATCTCTGGGTGAGGCTTTCGAGGAATGCGGCCAATTCTGCATGATTATCTTTTCTATTGTTCTATGTATGTAATTAGGTTTGGAATAAATAAAAGTTTTATGGAAACAGACAAATAACCCCAATTCCACTGGTTTAGTATGACATATATGCATACCGTCATCCTATCAGTGTATCTTATTCTCATAAAACCAAACAAACTGCCATTGCTCAGTAATCGGCCGGATGGTGTAGTTGGTTATCACGTATCGTTAACAGTTCAATAAACTGATTCCGATAAGGTCCTGGGATCGAGCCCCAGTCTGGTCATTTCTTTTTGCTCCGGTTCGTTTAGCCTTAAGGGCCCCTTTTTTTCTCGGTCCTTTTTTGTTCTTTTACTCCGGTGGTGCCGTATTGTGGTGGGTGCGTGTGGGTCGGATCAGGCCAGGATGGATATAGATTGGTTCGGTTGGAAATCGGGTGTCGGTCGATTGTCGGATGCCAGTCAATTAGCGGAATAATGCACTGTTTGTTGGTTGTTGTAGGAAGGACAGTTCCTTCTCTTTGGGTTAGGTAGCAATCAAGCAGAAACCAGTGTCTCCGGGACACTCCATTCAACAAGGGTGAGCGAGTAATGCTACATTCAGACAGTACCCCGGCAGATGGAAAATGAAACCAGTGAGCCCATAGACAAGAGGATAAGACAAGACATATCGGATTTAAACAAACACAAAGACGTAACAGTCGTGAGTATTTTTCCAGCCGGCTGGACATTTGACAAGACAACACGGTGGCAAAGTAGTAATGGAATATGCAATATGCCCGACCAAAGATGTATGTAATGTAGCCCTCCTCCCAGCCTCAAGATGCAAAAGGAACCGAACCAATCTCAGCCAACCATAGAGGGGCATGAATGTCCCAAATGAGTACATGAGCAGCAACATGATCAACGACAGGAAAGGCATCAAGAAACGCATGCGAAAACGGGCAAATCCATGGGTCATTTCATTTCATCATTTCATCATCATCGCAAGACAAAAAGAACGCTGTAATTCGAAAATGGAAACGGTAACAATTTTAAGAAATTCGTTGCTTATGCTGTCGTTTTGTATAGCCGTGTACAGTGTAAGGTGGTACGTAGATAGTCCTGGATAGCCTGCGATTGGAACCTAGAAATGGGGCATTGTAAAAACCAAAGGAAACTGCTTGGCCTCAGCATTCTGTAAAAATCGGACGGAAAATTCCTTCCTGGCAACTGGATAGTTGAAATAGAGCAATCCATGGTGAATCCAAAGACGGATAGACTGGCCGGTTACTTTTTTTTTTTTTTTCCCATGAAAACGGACGAAGTCATCAATATATGCCATGGCGGATATCCAAAATTGTCCTATGGGTCCGGTGTAATCCAACAATGGCCAAACGGAAATATGTAGACGGCGATATCCAGGACGAGAAAAAGATAAAAAAATGGAAAACAAAAAGAAAATCGTTCAAGGTGCAAATTTCACACGGCGACTCTTTCGTTGATGGATGAGTCTCTCCGTGTCAACATACAGTTGGTCCATGAACTCCATGGCACAGCAGTCCTTGAGAATCTTTGCGACCTGGGTCCCAGCGGAGATGAGCTGAAGTACATTGCGGTCATCCTTGATGGGCCGGGACTGGTGCTTGGCAGCATGTCTCATTTCCAGGGAGTTCTCCAGGACTGTAACCAATTGCTTGATCTGGCCGTTGTACAACAACCGGGCTGGAATCCGGCGCTTGGTGGCCAGTCTCTTGAGAAGATACACCCATTCGGTCCATTCTCGGTCAGTAGGTCCGTTGACCGTTCTCTTGTCCGCTTCCACTGGGACTGGGAATTGATACTTGGCAATGAAATCATATGCACATTCCGACAGTCGGTCATTGACCGCATTCAGGATGCCGTCCTGCTCCGAGACATCAAGGTTAGTGGGCAGGTGTGGCAGCTCCCGTGCCTGGGCCGCTATCACATGACCAGGAGGAAGCTTCAGCAATTGATGTGGGCCATCGAATTCATCCCGGTTGGACGGTCGTCTTTGCGAGCGATGGCGGGTGGAGCTCCTGGACTTTTCGATAGCACTGCGGGTGCTAGCTTCAGCCAGGATTTCCGCATCGTCGAACGGTTTGCCAAAGTCATAGTCCCGTCTCAGAGCCGTCGGGGGCAAACGAGCCGGATGGTCGAATTCACGATAGACAGGAGCCGGCGGCGGGTCTGACTTGATGTTATCGAACGGAAAGTCAGGACTTGGGGGGAAAGGCTCGTATTTGCCTGACGACACGGGAACGTGGTAGTCAAAGTCTGACCAGGATTGCTTGTGCGGCTTTGAGGCAGCAATCTGGTCAATGGAAACAGAGTCAAAAGGCGAAGGAAATGCTGCTCTTCGTGTGCTAGAGAGACAAGAAATTTTCAGTATATGATTCCCGGTGGACCGCGAAAAGGAAAGGGTAAACACGATGCGGTTAAGGGGTACCTTGGTTGAAAGATCCACTGGTTCTCAGGTGAGCTACCATAGTTCTGGGTATGTTGAGACATGGTGCTAGTGCTGCCATGGGTGAGCTTCTCTCAATGCATTCGAGAACAAACAAGAACAGGGGGTGGGCAAAGGGGAAGTGCAGATATGCGATTGAGCTGACCTGTGACGAGACCATGATTCGGGATCACTGCTGATGGAATGCGCGCGCGATCCGGTATTGGATGCGGCACTTGAGAAAGGGCTGAAATTCGCCATTGATAGAGGTGAAGGAAGAGGGTGCATGGAGGAAGACAAAGACTGAGCGATTCAAATCTAAACCAACGGGCACCGGCGGATAACAGGGAGCAGAGCAGGAGAGAAGAAAAAAGAAAAGATGATGACGAAATAGTAAGATGGGGATAATATCGAGACCGAAAGTAGTATGAATGGACCAGGAACAGGAGGAGCAGGGTTTATCAGATTAAGTTCTTCTTTCTTTCCTTGGATCCCGCACTGTAAATATATAGAGAGAGCGAGAGAGGTCAGCACTCTCCATATGAACCCGCCAGATAGGGCTTGAGAGGAACTCCACGTCCGAGAGACAGCCAGATCGAATGAAATGACGAAGATGTTCGATGCTCGCCCAGGGAACCCCTCGTAGGACCCAACTTGAACAGCTTGGTCTCACCGCCAATCGAACAGTTGTTTTTTTCTGGAGACTGGGGTCTGTCAGGCCGGGTAAGAGGAAATTATGAAAAGGAAAAAAAATTAAAATAAAAAAAAGAAGAAAAAAGCCACAATGATGGGGAGACCAGAGAGGAAATGGGAATGAGTGATCTATAGCAATCAAAATCGTGACTAGTCAAAGCAAGCAATCAAGCAAGCAAGCAGGAATCACGCCGAAGCGGGCGTCTCAGCTGTCTGCCTTTTTTATTTTATTTTCTTGTCTCACTTCCCACACGGAGGGCAACAGCAGCAGCAGACAATAGGCCAAGAGCCTACAGATCGCAATACTCAATCACCATTCAATTCAGATATTCCAACACCCCAGGGGAAAACTACAACGCCACCGAAGGGTGCAATATGATGATCCTATGCCCAAGAGAGAATAGTAGGAGGCGACATGGAAAAATCCAGCCAAAGAGAATGCTGCAAGACCATGATTCATGGACCGAACCGAAACGTCCGAATACATAATACTACTAATAAAAAAGCAGGTAGGCGCCAGAGGGTAGTAGGAAGCTGTGGGCGGACGTGGGCGGAGCGAGAAAGAGGGCTGTTTGGGCAGCAATCCAGACGGGGCCACGTCCACTTGCGTTGTTGGGTCTGTGAGTTAGCAGCAAGATGACTGTATTGTGTGTGGCTGCCGGAAGATTCTCGCGTTGGCAAATCGTTCACCGTGGGCCAATACTGGAGATGCCGACCAAGATGAGGCGTTGATTGATTGCTGCTGCTGCTGTTGCGTTGGTAGTGGTGGTGGTCGTCGTGAGGGACGCCCGACACCGCACACACCATATACACACCACTCGTTACCATCTACTATGTACGGACTCACCGGATACAAAATAAATGGCAATGCTATGGATTTTGCTGAACTGTTCGGTTCTATGCCACTTGCCAATCATCTCCAAAATGCCTCACACTCTCTGCAGCTTCCGCCCCAGTCTGGGGTCAAAAATGGCCCTTCTACAAGTACATTAACGGACAGTGGTAGCGTTGCAGCCTGCCATTCGGGATGCAGCTAATTGCACGGAAGGCATGGATCACCATCCTGTCTGTTCCGAGAGAAAAAATAATACATGGCAATTATACCCTCTTGGTGCGATGTATCGGGCATACACCTCAGCGATGCATGTGTTGTTGCCCAAGTCCCGGCCAACCGAATGGGCCAGGATTGGGTCCAGATTTATCGTTCTTATGTGGTATCTGGAATCTTACTTCGCTGTGAGGGAATTCCCAGTAGATGGTGTCGTTTTCGTATACGGCATATACAAGGATGTCACTAGCAGTCATTAAAATAGAATGAAAAAAGCAATCACGAATCCATCGGAAACTCCGCACCAAAAAATAAAACACACACACACACACACACACACACACACAAAAAAAAGGTATCATAGGCTCATATAATTCTATGTCGCCTCTTTATTCGCCGTGTGTTATTTTTATTCAAAAGCCGGAGATTTTCCATGTTCGATATTCATTGTTGCTTCTTATCACTCACTGGCGTTGGTAATCCAATCCCACTTCGCCGCGCATAGTCCTACATATACATAAAACCAATGGTTAGAAGAAGAGAAACCCCGCAAATTCAAGAAACGCATCGAAACGCAGTCTCACCTCACAACTCAACCGGATAGCCTCTTCAATTCCCACTCGAGCTTCGTATCCTAGGATCCGCTTCGCCTTGTCTCCGCTCGCATACCTAACAGAACATGCATCGCCCACGCTCCCACGGCTAAGGGTCGTCGACGACCCAGACACCCAGGTCGACATCTCACATACCCAACCAGCTAGATACGCCATGCACCAGGAAATGTGGATCTCAAAGGGTGGAGTGTGGCCGAACTGGGCCCAGATGGCCAGGCAGAAATCGCGAAAGGTGATGGGCTCGTTGTTCTGGATGAAAAAGGCCTCGCCGGCCGCGGTCTGTGAGGAGATAAGGTTCTCTGCTGCCAAGACATGCGCATCCCCTATGTTGGTCACGTAGGTGACGTCCCACAGGTTGTAGCCGTCTCCGATTATAAATGGAGTTTCCCATTTAGAGATGCAGGTGTGGATGGACGGGAGGAGTTGAGGGTCTCCGGGGCCGCATAGCACAGAAGGTCGGAGAGAGCAAGTGGCCATTGTGCTGCTGTTCGCTTCGAGAACTATTCCTTCTGCCGCAGCCTGTTTCAGGAATGATTAGCAAGGCCCGACCCGCGATTGCCATGGTAAGAAATCTGAATGGGTAGAGTGAAACAACCTTGGACTCTCCGTAGATTAGCGACGACGACGGTATCGGCCATTGTTCATCGATATTCCTGTATGGCGTGCTCATATCATCTGTCACAACGCAGCAAGTGCTCGTGTAGACAAATGCCTTGACTCCAGCTTGTTTCGCCGCATCCAACATGTTCCTGGCCCCTTCGATATTGGTCTTCCGCACCAGTTGTTCTAGCCTTCTCCCAAACCGCTCGCTAAGACCCGGGACAATACCCGCTGTGTGAACGACAATTTCCGGTCTGGTCTGCCGAAACGCATTGTAAACTGTATCGGGGACAGTAACGTCCGCTTGAATGAATATGACGTTGTCGGGCAATTCGTGCGTGCCATTAGGAGGAGAGCGGTCCAGGACGGTGATGGTACATTTCGGATGTTGATCTGCAACAGCTCGAGCAATGGCGGACCCCACGAATCCAGCCCCGCCAGATATGAGGATATTTCGCAGCGGGGGTTTTTCTCTTGTATCGCGCATGGCGGCGTCGCTGAACGTTGTTGATGTTGGATGTAGGTTATGCGACGGAGGGGAGCTGTGGTTCCGCGATCCATTCAATCCCCGAATAGAACAAACAGAATGCAACTCACGCGGATGGCAGCAAACGACTACAGTAGTCAATTAAGTATCTCTCAATAATCGATAGGCATTGCAATAGATTTCAGTGGGTTTCATTCGTTGCTCGAATTCACTGATAGATTGGCAGCATCTGTCATTGTATTCATACATTGTCTCTGCTCATGCAGAGCCAAGAACAAGCGCAGAGAGAAACGGACAAGGAAAAAAGGGCACTTCACGTTATCATACTATACACAGCCCCAGGTATCCAACCCAAGTCGCAAAAAAAGAACAATCCATAAGCTCGAAACATGACATGGGAGACGTTTCGACTGACCGAACTCCGGAATGAATGCAAACACGACAGCCATAAAAGACAACGAGAATCAGAAGAGGAAAAGAAAACAAAGTCATGAACCTTCCCCAGCTTTAGAGCACTCTGCAAAGCACCAATCCACCGACCTTCTTCTCCACACATTCTCTTGCTTCCATGATCCCCCTATCTGTCGAAAGGTAGAGAGATTCCCCAGGCGACCGGATTCCATCAACGTAGTCACTCGCCTCTCCATTGACCACCCGGCGGAGGGCCCGAAGGTCCAGATTGATTCTCCGGGTGGGCTTGCTAATCGGAACCATCTTGCCCAGCACCGAGTCACTTTGCCAGTACTTCAGCCCCAGCCATAGTCTTCTCGAAGCAATGTTTTTCTGTGTCACGGGCTCGAGTTCCTGAACTGTATCGTTGACGGCCGGGGTACCCAGTAGGAGATGCGGCGGGGGAGGTGTCTTCCCGGCGCGGACAACGGAGGAGAGGAAGCCGTCGTTCTGGAGGGCGAGTGAGAGACTCAGGTGCATTTTTGTGTTGGGAATCGATGTGAGACCGAGACGGGCCTTTGTGGCATTGTTCAAATGCGAGCAGACGTGGGCGAGATGGACGAGGGACATTGTGACGGTTCAATTGACCTCCGAAGCCTGAGGGATTGCGGGGGTGTTAGGGTGTCTGGGCTGTAGCTCAAATAGCGGTTAGCAGTTGTAGCAAGTGGTCAATGAGCCGGAGAGCAAACAGTCACCAAAATCCCAGTGTAAAAGCTGCCGTCAAACTGTTAATCGCTGTATATCAACAACACACACGGAGCAAGATTCGGAGAGAGGATGAAATTTCCCGGACCGAAGTTGATCCGGGCGATGTATAGCAGCAGCAAATCACATGCCGTATCAGCTCCATCACAAGCGCCGAGCATTAGTCCCGGCGCTTCTAGGACAACGCTGAGAGGCCGATGGAAATGGTGCGAAGACAGAGGTTGACAGGTATTTAAGGATAGGTAAGTCTCCCCTCATTTTCGTTGTTTTGTCTGTAAACAACCGTTGGAGGATACATACTGCTATACAACCATGCCTCCATTACAGGGTGAAGAGCGAATGCTGACTGTGTGAGTATCAACAGACGAGAGGAGTAAGCTTATTCTGACAATAATGGACTTGTACCAGCTTCGCAGACGTCCATTCCTATTTCACAGAGCCTACTCCCAAACCCATCCATCATCGATTCGACAAGGGCTCGTATCTCTACATCTATCACGATGCTGCTCAGCACAAGTCCCGGGTTGAGGTCGCCAATAACCCCGGAACGCCTTTTCAGGACGCATTCAATGGAGGTAGGCGAAATCCCCTGTTTACATAGCTGTACTTGTGCTGACATGCACAGCGCTGGACCGTATCCATATAGACCATTCCACTCGTTTCCCCACTCTCTGCACCGTGACAGTCGACGGACCAGATCCCAATCCTCAAGCATTTCCTCCTCCACCCAATCCCGCTAGTCTCTATGAATGGCGATTGTCCAGCAGCGACCAGAACGACCTCTTCCGTCTGCACACGCTGGATGTGTATTTCTGGACGCAGGAAGACGTCGACCAGTTCCTGGATGTGATGGAGCACATATTGTCCCCATCGCAGATTGCGTCAGACAGACACCCGCAGCTAGAGGATCACAACCGCGAAGAGGATCATAACAATATCAGCTCGGTAGTACAGCAGCTTGAAAACGTCGCCGTGACTGACCCGGCCTATCAAAACGGCCAGACGCGAAACTCTCGAACTGAAGCATTCCCGCCCTCAAACACGACGCCGGTGCATGCTGGAATCAGCACCTTTCCCCCACCCCCTCCATCAGCAACATTACCTCCTGCGCCCGCTGCTGCTACCCCGAGCATCAGCCCGACCCAGCAATCAACACCTTTCTCCCAAAAACCAGTAGAGCAACATTATCAAGAACCCGCACAAGCACCGCTACCATACAACCCCGCTGCACCAGCTGCACCAGAACCCATCCAGCACCGCGAAAAGACCCCACCCCCATCAGATGGCGTTGACGGGACTGGCCTACAAGCGGCCGTCGCAGCCGACCATGGCATCCCATACACGCCTCCATCGCAGACCCCAGGCGCCTTCGCACCCCCTCCAACACAGCCTCTGCCCTATTCAATGCCTGGAGGCTACACATCCCCACCTCCTAGCGCCGGGTTGCCTCCAAGCAGCGCGCCTGGTTTGACACACTCCGGGTCTCTCTCTTCCCGCTCCTCATCCGTCCAAAGTCCCCCTGGGGTGCCACTCATGCCCACATACGCGGCTAGCCCATCATCCCCATTTTTCCCAGGGAATGTACAACAACCGCAACAAGCCAGCAGGGCAGGATCCCTCTCTTTCGCACCACCCCCTCAACCTCAAACCCAGGCTCAGCCCCAGGCCCAAGCTCAAACCCAAGACCCCAGCGCTTACCTTCAACAACTTCAGCAACTCCAGCAACAACAACTCCAGCAACAATACCTCTACAACTCTCAAAACCCTCAAGCCCAGCTCCAACTCCAAATTCAACTCCAGCAACAACAGCAGCAACTCCAACAGAAACAGCAGCAGCAACAGCTTGCCCCCGCCACGCAAATTGGAGCCTTTACTATCCCCAATACCAACGAACATGATCCCAATGCTCATCTCTACGCACAACAACAACAGTTACAGCTACAGCAGCTACAGCAACAGCAACAGCAGCAACCTCAACAGCAGACACTCTCAAAAGGCGCCGATTCCGCGCCCGCGCAGAAATCGGGCAAATTGGAGAATCGTGCTGCGAGGGTTGAGAGTGGGGTGAATAGGTTTTTGAAGAAGTTGGAGAAGAGGTTGTAATTGCAGGGTTTTGGGTTTGTTTACATATATCCGATTGTGATTTTGTGAATACGATAGGATGGTAATGCAGAAGTATTATACCCTAAGCATAGCAGACATGTATGTGACTTTGTATACCTGTAGACGAGGCGAGACTGATATGTAACTTATAATTCAATGCTGACCTAACTGCCTACAGTACAAATATGAATGACAAGAAAGGAGACGAATCAATATCCACAAACAGTACCACTGTACAAACCCAATGAAATCATCTAAATAACATATCTCCATTGATGTCAAAACAGTAAAGAAATTCAACCCAACAAGGAAAAAAAAAACCAAACAACTACCTAACCAACCAACCAGCGCGGTCTAGTATGACCTTGACACCGTCCTGTGCAACGAAGATAATTCGACAATATGTAGACCAAGAATGAAGAGAAGAAAATGCTCAGATATGCAAAGATGAAAGATGCGATAAGCGCTCCAAGAAAAAAGAAAGAAAGAAAGAAAAAAAAAACACAACTCCACACTGATAAATGCTCCGACAGTCCGATGCAGTCGGTTGGTCCGAACAAAAAACAGAAGGTATTTGAAGGAGAAAAGGACATCGCGGTCAGAAATAGATGAGGTCATCTGGCGTCGCGATCGTAAGGGTATAAAGGGGTAAAAAGAAAGCCAAAAGAAGAACGGGCAAGGAAATAACGAGAAACATCAGGAATCCCTCAAACGAAGATCTTCAGTTGTCAAGTAATTTATTTGTTCTCGATATCGACTTCAGCTGCCGGGATAGCGACCTCAGTGTTCCCAGTCGAGTTCTCTGCTGGGGTGTCAACAAATGACTCAGCCACAGGCTCCTTGGCTTCGAATGCGGCTTCAGAGACGGTTGGCTCAGCAGTAGCCTCAGAGGTAGAGGGGGTATTGGCGGGCTGCTCAATGGGTTCCTCGGGCTTGGCTTCAGCAGAGGTCTCGACGGGCACCTCTGCGGAAGGCTGCGGCTCGGCTGGGGCATCGTTGGATTCGGTCACAGGTTCCTCAGCAGAAGGTTTCTGGGCAGGGAATGCCTCAGCAACTTCCGTGGTGGGCTTCTTCTCCTTAGGCTCCTCAATAGGCTTCTCGGGAGCAGCAGGCTCCTCAACTAACTGTGCAGGCTCCTCAGGGATAGACTCTGTCGGCTTCTTGGTAATATCCTCTGTCGAAATAGCCTCACTGTTCTCGTCCTTAGACTTAGCTGGCGTTTTAGCTGCGGGCTTGGCTTCCTGGATCTTCGAGTGGACATTGGTCTTAGGCACGACCCTCTTTGTGGCTTGGGTTGGCTTGGATGCCTTGGGAGGGCTCTTGAAGTCCGCCTTCTCTTGTGTTTTGCTAGCAGAGCTGGCGGTTGGGCGCATCATGCGAGCCAGGAACCCTTCGTCAACCGGCTTGGAACTGGCACTACTCGCTCGCGAGCCTGGCCGTTCGCTAGATGACTGGCTCTGCGGCGACCCACGAGGTGTTTTGCGAATGCTGGAAGCGGTTGGGGTAGAGGAACGCACGCTAGCTCCATTCTTCAAGGTAGATGGCTTGCGCGACGCAGTCGAGGTATTAGCTGATGTTGCTGTCCCCTTCGATTTAGCTGCCTGGGTTGACGCAGTAGCAGCAGCAGGGACGCGAGCAGGCCTGGTAGGCGACTTAGTCGCAGGCTTAATGGTGGTGTTCGAAACGCGAGAGGCAGCGGTTGTCTTGGCCGTATCACGCGCGGGGGTTGTTGAAGGACGACCAGGTCGCGAAGGTGCCTTGGTAGCAGTATTCACAGATGTGCGGCTTGGCTTGGAGGCGACGGTCTTGGTCGGCTCATTGGAGGTAGCGGGCTTGGTTGCGCGATGAGCGGGTTTGGCCGGCGACGTCTCCGTGCGCGTTTTGGTGGGTGACCTTGCGGGAGACGATCTGGCGGCAGTGGACTGATGGGAGCTTAATGACTGCTTGGTGACAATCTTGGCTGGTTTTCGAGACGACTCGTCAGTAGTAGGCGCAGCTGGGCCATTTGATGCAGGCTGCGCCTCCCGCTTCGTGAGGGCGGGCTTCTCATCTAACGCCGGCGCATTGCCAACTTTGGCTGTTGGAGAACTGGCATTCTGCGGCGATGTGGTTCCTGATTCCTGCTTCGCTGCTGCTGACTCTGCAGGAGTGGCGATGCCTAGACCGCTACCTGTCGTGGGAGAAGTCGATTCCGCGCTCTTCTGGCTGCCAGTGGTATCCAAGTCCTCCGAATTGAAGCTCCTGACGCGAGCGGGAGAAGCGGGAAGGTCACTCGAGGTCCGCGACTGAGCAGTCTTGTCAACAGCCACGAAGCTCGCGCGAACCTTGGAAAGCGGCCTCGCGGAACCAGAGTTCTCGGAAGTAGGAGATCGACCGCGGGAGGGTGGAGACGAGACGTTGGCTTGGTTGCTGTTGCTATTGTTTTCGAATCTGGCCAGCAGGCTCCGGACACCTGGATGAGCCATGGTTGCTTCTTAGTTTAGCTATGCGATGGTGATGACGCGCTTGTCAGGAGGGGAGCTGAACCTCGGATGAGGTCAGTCAGGGGAGATCCGCAGTATCCGTGGACGATGTCGCGCTACTTTTGCTGTTGAATCGCAATATCCAGGGCAGATGGAAGGTCGAAAGAGGCCAGTTCTTAGAGGCCAGATCGCAGGATTAGTGCAAGGGGAGGGGCTGACAGGTCGCGTTGATATAGGAGGGGAGTGGAGGAGGGGGAGAGTGGGATGGAAACAGACTGAATGACTGAATGGATGGATGAAAGTAGAAGTCAATGAGACAGTCTCAGTGGTAAGTTCAGTGGTGAAGAGAGCATGATAAAGACAGAGTAGATTGAAAGAAGAAGGGAAGTTGAAGAGATGAAGAGGGAGGAAGAGAGGAAGAGAGAGAGAGGGCGAAATGGAAGGCTGACGGGGAAAACGCCTCAGGCAACGGTTTCAGGGGTCAACGGCGGATCCGGAGTCTACTCAGTGTGATGACTACTACTTTCTCCTACAAGTACAGTCAAACTCAGACTAACTGCTCGGAGATGAAACTATTAAGGAGATTCAGTCTGTGCCCCCTACAGCTCCGGGGAATTCAACGCACTTCCGGAGTATACAAAAGACTATATAGACTATTCTATGCGATTCAATGTATCTTTCTGGAATACGGCTGATTCGCACTTTTAGCAGCCTTCTAGAGGCGATCCGAGGCGGAATCATCCTGATATTCTCCTAGTCTGCTCCATTTCGGGACGTTATGCCAATCTCCCCCTGATATTAATGCACAATCAATCTCCGACAGCCCTCGGTCTCAGGACAGACACCACAATGTCTTTTGATGCAAGCATAGACATGCGAGATTGCAAGAATGCTGATCGCATCACTTGCATCGATTTTGCATTGTTCTTTGTCAGAACAAGTTACAGTTCAATAGACATCCCTATTGACGCCATGTGTTATCCCTTACAGTGGATAGACAAGCGGAAAATTCACCCGCAGTAATCAATGCATTGGCGAAAGCCAAAAATCAATACAATCAGTTTCCAGCTCCCAGTTCTCAGCCATCGATTCCCAATATGCTCAACTTTCTAAACATGTAATCCCATCTATACAGCGGATCAACATTCCTCCGCCGGTTACAAAACCCGCTCCGATTGCGGATGCAAGAAAACGGCCTCATCCAGCACCACCACAGTCAAAAATAAGAAAATGGCTGCTGCCAGGACTCTTCGCATCGGTCAATTTCTCTCATCCTCCCTTCAATTGGACTTTCACTGATATCTCCTTGCAGGTCTCATCCCCGGTGACGGTATCGGACGGGAAGTCATTCCGGTATGCAATATTTTGGAGGGGCAGAGTGAAGGCACAAATGAAGCTAACAATGTCAATTGCAATCGATAGGCCGGCCGTCGGGTCCTCGAATCCCTTCCGTCGTCGCTGAACCTCAAGTTCAGCTTCGTCGAGTTGGACGCCGGTTACGACCACTTCAAGAGCACCGGTACCGCTCTCCCCGACAAGACCGTGGATGTCCTGAAGAAGGAATGTGACGGTGCTCTGTTCGGAGCTGTCAGGTACGTGGACTGAATCCAATTGCATAGACTAAGATCAATGTGGCATGCTAACTGCCCACAGCTCCCCCAGCACCAAGGTCGCCGGCTACTCCTCGCCCATCGTCGCCCTCCGCAAGAAGCTCGACCTCTACGCCAACGTCCGCCCCGTCAAGACCACCTCCGGCGAAAGCGGCCGCGACCCCATCGACCTGGTCATCGTCCGCGAAAACACCGAGGACCTCTACGTTAAGGAGGAAACCACCAAGGACACCCCCAACGGAAAGGTCGCCGAGGCTATCAAGCGTATCTCCGAAAATGCCTCATCGCGCATCTCCACCATCGCTGGTGAAATCGCTCTGCGCCGCCAGAAGATCCGCGACGTGGCCCCTGCCAACGCCACCCGCTCGCAGCCCATGTTGACCATTACACACAAGTCGAACGTGCTGTCGCAGACGGACGGTTTGTTCCGTGAGACCGCGCGCAAGGCTCTTGCCGCTGAGCGCTTCTCGTCGATCCGCGTTGAGGAGCAGATTGTCGACTCGATGGTGTACAAGCTCTTCCGCCAGCCCGAGTACTACGATGTGATTGTTGCTCCTAACCTCTACGGTGACATTCTGTCCGACGGTGCTGCTGCTCTCGTTGGCAGTCTGGGTCTTGTACCTAGTGCCAACGTTGGCGATGGCTTTGCTATCGGTGAGCCGTGCCACGGTTCTGCTCCTGACATTGAGGGCAAGGGCATTGCCAACCCCATTGCTACTCTGCGCAGTGTTGCGCTGATGCTTGAGTTCTTGGGTGAGGAGAATGCTGCTGCTAAGATCTACACTGCTGTCGATGCCAACTTGGACGAGGGCAAGTTCTTGTCTCCTGACATGGGTGGCAAGGCTACTACTCAGCAGGTCATGGATGATGTGCTGAAGAGATTCTAAATTAGCCCTGATCTGTAGAATGTAAATGCGTTACGTGTTTAATTCACTCTTCTCATTGCATCTGGTGTACAGTTTCGATATCAACTAGCCTCCCAGCCAATCTTCCCCAAGTTCCCATCCTTCTCCTTTGTTTCCTTAGTTCCCTCTTCAGCCTCCTTGGCATGATCTTTTTCCTGCTCCGTCCCAACAAGAACAAGAGTAAACAATATAACAAGGTAAACCTCCCCCGTCTCCCGATTCTTCAAAACATACCGCAAATCATGATTCCTCTCGTCCACATACTTAATAGCATGTAGCGAAAAACCAGGCAACCGCAACGAGAAATCTACTAGGGTTAGCACACCACTACCAAACGAGGCTCAAGAAAAGAGAGGCTCACCATTGAAAACCAAATACGGATTTCCAAATCCGACCTGATAAACTCTCCCCTCCTCGAACACAAACCCTTTCCTCTCCTCCTCTCCCTGGAAAAACTTCATCCTCTCTCTCGCCTCCCCAGGCACCTTACACCTCTCCCTCTGTTCTCCGGCATCACCCCCCTCATCCCCTTCCTGCACAATAACCCCATTAACCCTGGGCACCTCATCCCCACTCTTAACTTTCCTCCCAACTCGGAACTGATTCCACGATGCCAGCGCGGGACTAAACAAGTACGGTTTATCCGCGTACGCGTCGCCATCCATAGACGGGTCGATGGACCATTTCACCAGTCTGAGGGCGGTGTTGAAACCCGGGGGTAGGCGGTCGCGGATGGGGCGGTCGAAGTCGTTTCCGAAGAGAAGGGCGTTGCCGTTGACGGGCTTTTTGAAGATTATGCTGAAGGTTAGGGAGTATTGGTCTGTTGTGTGGGAGGGGTGGGTGAAGATGGGGTGGGTTGTTGGGGAGGTATCAGGATATCCTGTTTATTATTAGTATGTAGATAGATAGGGCTATGGACTGGGAAAGGGGTACCGTTATAATGCTGAATCCTAACAGCCAAGCTCACCGTCGCAAGGTCATTGTCTATGCGTACCGTTTCATCGCCGTTCACGGGGACCAACTGGTGTGTTGATGGATCATATTGAGTGCCTGCTGTGACCTTCAAGCGGTATTTCTTGTGCTCTGCTTGCTCGAAGAGTTCGCCTGAAGTCGCTGATGTATTGGATTTGGAGGCGCTGCTGGAACTGCGTCGACTGGAGGCTGAGCGGGAGCGCGGGGCCATTGTATGCGAGGATAGCATATGTAAGAGTGTAGAGTAGATAATCGACTTGGACGTGTGTTTTTTGTTATATCGGGTGGGCAAGTTATCTTACGCTCGTTAGTATGCAGGCCATCCAGGATATATATCGCTAGAGAGATACCACTCACAATGTCGTATGTGCTGATATACTCTGATATAATTGATCAAAGTAGCTTAGAGAAATATAATCCAATACCTTAACGCTTTAATATTAAGGAAAGTCAATGAAAGTTGATGTGACGCCCGTCAACGTCATCGCGGGAACCAATGATCATCAAGCAATGTATTAACCCTATTATCCATTACCCCATTATCCAATATGATACAATCCAAGAATAATAGCCTGAGAAAGATAGCAAATATGTCAAGCGAATTAAAGATGAGCCGGGTCTGAAGGCAAAACATTCGAATTGAAATCACCCGGTTCATCGTCCAAATCATCCGTGAGGATTCCAACTCCACTATACATTGGCCTTCGGTGCTTGCCTCGACCAACATCGATGTCCACATGTCGCGACATGCTGACCGGAGTGATGGGCTCGCTGCCTGTAACTGAGCTATCCGACTGAGGTTCGTTTGTCTTCAATAGTTCATAATTGGAACACCGGACTTTGACCTTGCGACGCTCCGCATTCGCGGTTTCCCTCATCATGGCAAATGACCGTTCTTGATTCGCAATCCACCTGTTAATGAGATTGTCGCGCTCTTCAACCTCGAGCTGCAATTGCCCCTCCAGCACGCCATTGCTGCGACCAAGTTTCTCTACTTCGGCCCGGGCTCCTTCCAGTGCTGTGTTGAGCTCTGAAATGCGTACATTCATTGTTCCAATCTCCTGTTCGTGATGCTGGCGCTGTTCCGCAGTCTTCTGATCAAGGCTCGCAATGGCTGACTGGCGCCCCTTTTCGAGCCACTCAATTTCTTGCCCGTGGTTCTGAAGCTGCCTTGAATTTTCTCGCTTAAGGTTGGTGATTTCGTCGATAGCCGACTGACGTTCCTTTGTGAGAGACCCTACCGAGGCCATCAGATCACAAGTGCGAATGCGATTATGCTCAATGGTCTGGTTCAGTACGCGAATATGTGCGTCACGCCTTTCAACCGTGGACTCGGCTGCACGGCGGGCTTTCTCCTCGTCAGAAAGTTTGCTCTCCAATTCTGATACCTGCTGGATGTGTTGATTTTTGCTGGCAGTGTTCTCTTCTTCCAAGCTGTTAACGAGCGCCTCCAGATTCTTGACATCCTCGCGATACTGTTCAAGTGCTGCGTTCAATCTCTGGATTCCAAAGTCTTTTTTCTCTCCTTCTTGTTCCATCTCCCGCATCCGCATCCGCATATGGAGCATGTCCTTTGCCGAAATCTTTAGGTCTTGGGCCTTCTTCGACGCGGCTTCGTACCGGACCGACAACTCATTAAACTGACCTCTAAGCGCTTGTTCACGGCCAAGAGCTCCGTCATGATTATCACGTTCATTGCTCAAGTCTTTTACGAGCGATTCCACACGCTTCACCAATGCACCAAGTGTAGACTTCCCGTCATGCAGACCCGTTTCCTCTGGCACTGCACGTTCGAGCTCTATGCGTGCTGTACGGAACCGCGAGCTCATCTCCGAGAGGATTTCTCCCGGACTGTCCCCAGAGAAGCCAAGTGTCGACAGCTCCTGCTTTATTGATTCCAGTGAGCTAGTAGCATCAGAGGCACGAGCAAGGGCAGAAGTAAGAGTGGGAACGATCTGGTCAAAGAAGTCGGGTGGTGGAGACTGGCGAATATTGTTTCGAACGGCAGTACCTTTAAGAGTAGTGACGTTAACGCGCCACGCATCAAAGAGGTTAATTTTCTCCTTTCTGGCGGCCTCAAGGTCCAGCTCAAGGCGGCGAAGCTCAGCTTCCTGGTGATGATCGGGCAACTGCGCTTGGGTGGAAGAATCGACACCAGGAGCCGTATTGTCAAGCAGCGAAAAACCATCGGGGATAATAGGTTGACACTCGACACCTCGAATATCGGGCGAATCGGACAGAAGAACTGTGTCTCTATCCATACCAGTGTCGTCAAGCATAATAGTATTGCCGCTCGTAAGTTCGGACTGCACATTGGCATCTTGTGCAGATGAAAACGAAACTTCCTGTCGAAGTCGACTGGTCTCCTCTTCCAACTCTTCGATGTTCTGCACTGATGCCTCCAACACGAGTTCCTCCTCAGCAGGAGATTGCTCACCATTAGAATTACCCAAGTTCTTCGCAGTCTCTAGTTCTTGCCTTAGTAGTTCTCTCTCCTGCAACAAAGACTGAAGTTCCTTTTCATAACTGGCGGCATCGCGCTTCTCTCGCTCAATATGATTGATCTCGTTACTGAGACCCATCCGGCCGATCCTTCGCTGTGCCCGGGAATCCAAAGCCTGGCGCAAGGGCGTAAACTGCACCACCCGCTGTGTGACTTTTCGCGAAGCGGGAGTTGACCGTCGTCGGCGACTTGGGGTACCGGGCACAGAGCCCGTATTGCCTCCATCGAATGAAGTGCGCATCATAGTAGGCGTCAAACCCGTGGAAGGTCCAGGATCCGAGAAACGGACCTTCTTATTGCTCCCTGGTGTAGTACTACTCGCGCTCTTTGATACATTTGCTTGCTTTCCAGACCGGCTTCGACTTCTGGTACGTGACGCTGGGGATTCAGTGACGCCTGCGTTGGAGATGGAACTAATGCGTCGCTTCCTTGGGCTTCGTCTGAGCTCCACATTACTCGCTGTAGTCGCAGTTGCTGCCATGTCTGTATATTGATAGGACTGTGATAAAGATCTGGTGCGATGTCAGTATGCATGTAAGCAGTATGTAAATCTGGAGGGGTAACTGACAGGTCAAATAACTCGACACAGTTTTGCCTACTCTCTCATCCAAGACATAACAAACAAACAATAGGCATGGCTCCTTGCAGCGAGATGATGATGTTAAATAAGGGGAAATGAAGGGTCAGAGCAGGCAATAATTCCCAAAGGGGAAGCTATGCAGGCAGCAGGAGGCACCTTCCCTATTGGGACGCGTTAGGCGTCACCACATTTTTGCTGGGTAAACAATGTCATGTGACTGACAGCTAGCATTTCACGCATAATATTAGCTAATTATTTAAGCATTAACAAACTACGGGCACAAATGCATACAAGTGTAAAGTATTCTACCTCAACATGCTCACATAGACTTGAGCTCTTTAGATCGATGAGAAATGTCTTATCTTATCAATCCGACCATGGATCCCCACGTCCACCAACAACGCTTTAAAACAGTCCACACACACACACACACACACACACACTTACAAGTACGCATCCTCTCTATGCACATTAGACTGCTCTGGGATGTCTCGCTGACTGTATGCCTTAGACCGTCGCACAGCATTGGCGGATGATGTCATCTGTTCCCCACCGAGCGGATAATCAACCGGGAAGGCAGAAACGAGCATCCTCAACCACACGATCTCCCAAAGGGTCGACATACTAGTTACCAAATCATACAATGGCAGCGAACATCGAGTCGGGCCCGAGTGACAATGCGGGTCCTGGCATAGAGGAGAATCTTCCATCAACCGAAGCTCCCTCTCCCAATTCAGAGTCCCGACTACTTCAACTCCCCGCAGAACTCCTACAGCAAATCCTATCCGAACTCTCAGTCTTAGATCTCACACGAGTATCGCGCATATGTCGCAGCTTAGCCGAACATACCTCCAACAACCTTCTATGGGCCGATCTGCTAAACGCCCATCTACCCTTCAAAATCCACGACCCCGGACCATATGCCTCGTTCCGCAGTCTCTACGCAGCATACTATCCCTGTTGGTTTATCCCCCGAAATAAGGTCTGGTTCGCGGATACAGAACATACGGGGAATTTGATCCTGGCGCGGTACGATAACAGACGGGGCGTTATTGAGGCATACAGAGTGGTAGCAGAACGGAGGAACCATGCCTTTCAGATCTGGGAGTGGAATCCAGATGTCATTATCCAGTCGTTCAATCCCAAGGTCAGTCTCTGGTTGGACGATCCGGTGTTGTTCCTGAAGAATACCCCGTCTGCTGAAGGGCCACCGCGCACGCCGCAGTATCTAAGCGGGGAGACCCGTATGCCTATGGCCCTGGAGTATCACTACATTTTCAATTCATTTTCCCTATGTTCGAACAAACTCCCGAACCGGGAAATGGCTGTAGACCAGAAGTGGCCACCACCAAATATCCCCAGTGACCAGCGGGTTCATCGAGACATGGATGAAGAACTGTCAGAACGAGATGAACCGCCACGGCATGTCGAGGACATCTCTGAGATCGCATTTCGCATCCGACGATGGGCGCATTTCCGTGTGGGGATGCCTTCCTTCACCGCTGGGGATGGTGAAACCCTTACGACTTTTGCGACGCTGGATCCTACTCTATACACACCGACGAGGGAGAAGCCGTACCAGGGGATATGGGTTGGAGACTACTCGGCCCACGGGTGTGAGTTCTTACTTTTCCTTCAGCGTGACACTGCAGATGTCTCCACGGCATCAGAGGAAGCAGAAAACACCGAGTGGATTCCGCATGGCCGCTTGGAGGCCATAAAACTCACAGGGGACCCGAACGTCCCGAGAGGAGAGATATCCTTCGCCGCCGAAGATATCGGACAAGGCGGGTTCGTCCGGGTTGCGAACGATTCGCTCTTCCGGAACGCACGAGTCGTCCGAAGCGACGGCCATGTCGCTGGGTTAGGTTTTCGAGATGGTAAGCCAGAGTACTCTGTCCATAGTGGTTCAACTATAGCTGACACATACAGATACTTGGTTACCTTCTCAGCTTATTCTCGAATCTACCGATTGTGTGGCCCATTACTGGGAATCCATGGGCCATGTTTCATATTTCCGACGTGTGGATATCGACGCGCTTCTTCAGACCTAGTTATGTTTTCATGATATACCCTTTGATCCGCATTGCATTTTGGCGTTATGGTCTTAATTAGCTACATTACCTATATAGCATACATGCATATAGCAGAAAAGATGAACGTTCTAGTTGAGGCTTGTACTTGATACTTGCCATGACAAGTCTGGAATACTGCAACAAATAAAGAAAATAGGTATCATGGTCGAAATTCCTAAACGCCCGCATTCAGAAGACCTCAGGTTCATCACTCATAGCCCTCTGCCGTGGCACTGAGGGCAACCCTGTCCATATACACCAACAAAGGAAACCTCGATCACCCTTCTCCAACGAAACACTGCCCATCCCATGTGTCCTTGTACTCCCAAGAGTAAATCACCGCTTCCGCTCAAACCACCCGGACGACCCTAAAACAAACACACTCTGATCCATCACCCACTCGCCCACACCGAGGTAGCTGTCGATCCACTTCTTGAAGTCTTTGTTCTCGGTGATCTTGTCGGAGTCGAGGCTGGGGCTGTCGAAGATCCCAGGCGTGGGATGAAGGGGTTAGCCTTTTCTTTTCTTTTTGAAGCATTGCTTTTTTTTTTTTTTTTTGATAGTCATGTGTGATGTGTATGAATCATGAGATTATGGAGCACGGAGACGGGGGAGCGTACGTGAGACCAGTTGAGCGCTTGACGCCGGCGAGGAAGGCGGAGACTGCCGAGGGTTAGTTTGCTTTCTTTTCTCTTGGGGCACGCTGAAACGCGCACAGGGGAAGGGCAAGGGAGCGTACCAAGCACCGCGTCAAAAGCATAATGGGTCAGACGGGCGAACTGTCACATCCATATCAGCGTCCATCCCATTCCGATCCTCATTCCGCCCAAGCCAAACAGCCAAGACTAGATACGTACCACCATGATGCCTGAAGGAAGGGCTACAGAGTACAAGTAGATAAGGGTATCAAAGAAAGAAATTTAACGAGAAACGAGAGAAAGTGCACTCCGGGACTGAAGGAAAAGGTGAAGGCAGGTAAACTGACTCTGACTAGGCGGAGGCTGATCAGGTGGAGAGCTGAGGATGGACTGGCTGACCGCCGGCTGCCCGATCGGCTGCCCACGTGACCATAGCACATGTGACACCGGGTGGCTGGTGCACTAGCCATATTGGGGCTAGTGCCAGGCAGCGAGGATTCTGTCACCTGAAAAGATGAATCAGCAGATCTATTGTTATCTGACCAATCAGAGAGAAGCATATTTGGGATTAGCATCCGGATTCGGACTCAACACTTTGAAACTGAGTGCCAAGAAGGGATCACCATGGGCTTAACGAATTCATTGACCGGTCTAGATAGCTAAGAATGCCTAGATGCTAGAGTTCTACTACTATGTACCATAGTGCTACATACTACAGAGTACAGTAGAGTATGCGGGGCTCCGGAGATAGCAAAGCGGAAGCCCCAACGGCCAACAACATTTTCCCTCCCGCGCACACGCCCACCGCCCCTCGTTCAAACTCACCGGACAACTTTCTTCCTTTTTTTCTTTTCTCATCCCAATCGCTTTTTTCCCCTCTCCTCTCCATTCCATTCTTATATCCTTTCTGACAGTATTCTGTCACCTTTCTTTCTCTCTCCTTCTTCCGTATTATCCTAACTCATCTTCAAAATGGCTGCCACCAACTCCCTCGACCACCTCAGCAACCGTATGAAGTTGGAGTGGCACTCCAAGCTCAACACCGAGATGGTCCCGGCCAAGAACTTCCGCCGTACCTCCATCATCGGAACCATTGGTATGTTTGCTGTTTGCTCGGGATCGTTTCTTAGTGGGGCAATTGCTAATGTCGATTTTTTCAGGTCCCAAGACCAACTCGACTGAGAAGATCAACGCGCTCCGCAGAGGTATGGGGATACTCGATCCGGAAGGAAATATAACACAGGCTGACAGGCAATAGCTGGTCTCAACGTTGTCCGCATGAACTTCTCTCACGGCTCGTATGAGTACCACCAGTCCGTCATCGACCACGCCCGTGAGGCTGAGCAGGCTCAGAAGGGCCGTCCCCTTGCCATTGCTCTTGACACCGTAGGTTGCGAACAGAATTTCCGTTTCCAAGACACCGCTGACCCCCCCCCGTAGAAAGGTCCTGAGATCCGTACCGGAAACACCGTCGACGACCAGGACATCCCCATCAAGGAGGGTCATGAGCTCAACATCACCACCGATGAGAAGTATGCCGCCGCCAGTGACGACAAAAACATGTGAGTCTTCCACCTTTCCCGTGCTGGTTCGCGTTGTAGCTAACAGGCTTCAAGGTACCTTGACTATAAGAACATCACCAAGGTGATCTCGCCCGGCAAGCTCATCTATGTCGACGATGGTATCCTTTCCTTCGAAGTCCTCGAGGTCGTAGACGACAAGAACCTGCGCGTTAAGTGTCTCAACAACGGTAACATCTCGTCCCGTAAGGGTGTCAACCTGCCCGGCACCGACGTTGACCTTCCCGCTTTGTCCGAGAAGGACATCAGCGACCTGAAGTTCGGTGTCAAGAACAAGGTCGACATGGTCTTCGCCTCGTTCATCCGTCGTGGCAGCGACATCCGTGACATCCGCGCTGTCTTTGGCGAGGAGGGCAAGGAGATCCAGATCATCGCCAAGATCGAGAACCAGCAGGGTGTTAACAACTTCGACGAGATCCTCGAGGAGACCGACGGTGTCATGGTTGCTCGTGGTGACCTTGGTATCGAGATCCCCGCCCCCAAGGTCTTCATCGCCCAGAAGATGATGATCGCCAAGTGTAACATCAAGGGTAAGCCCGCCATTTGCGCCACCCAGATGCTCGAGTCCATGACATACAACCCCCGTCCCACTCGTGCTGAGGTGTCCGACGTCGCCAACGCCGTCCTTGACGGAGCCGACTGTGTCATGTTGTCGGGTGAGACCGCCAAGGGTACCTACCCTTGCGAGGCTGTCCGTATGATGCACGAGACTTGCTTGCTGGCCGAAGTTGCCATCCCCCACTTCAACGTCTTTGACGAGCTGCGCAACCTCGCCCCTCGTCCCACCGACACTGTCGAGTCCATTGCCATGGCTGCTGTCAGCGCCAGTTTGGAGCTCAACGCCGGTGCCATCCTTGTCTTGACCACCAGGTAAGAATCGCGATCTCAGGTGATTGATGAACCCTGCTAACTGTTTCAGTGGTAAAACCGCTCGTCTCATCTCCAAGTACCGCCCTGTGTGCCCCATCATCATGGTCACCCGCAACCCCATGGCTTCTCGGGTAAGTGACGCTCCTCATTGTCATGTTGGAATCCCAACTAACTGGAATAGTATTCTCACCTGTACCGTGGCGTCTGGCCCTTCACCTTCCCCGAGGAGAAGCCCGACTTCAACGTCAAGATCTGGCAGGAGGACGTCGACCGCCGCCTCAAGTGGGGTATCAACCACGGTCTCAAGCTCGGTATCGTCAACAAGGGCGACAACATCGTCTGCGTCCAGGGCTGGCGCGGCGGTATGGGCCACACCAACACCGTCCGCGTGGTCCCTGCTGAGGAGAACCTTGGCCTTGCTGAGTAAATCTAGACCTTCGGGGTGTCAATCTCCCGCTTCTGGCGGACGACATTGTCATCACGCCAGGCATCGTAGAACCGGTCATCATGGAAAGATGACCGGGGAACTCCAAAACAGAGCCTGGATCACAAAAAAGAAAAATAGCAAGATCCAAGACCTGCCGCGGAACTAGTTAATCGATCAGATCCGTGGTTACAGAGAGCAGGTCAAGGAGTTTTTTTTTTGATTATGGGATGCACATGATGGGTTTCTTTTTTTTTTTTTTTCTCGTTTTTTCACTTACCTTTGGGAGCGTTTGATCTGATTTCTTTTCTTGACATGTTTCCGTCAATTTCTTCTTTTCATAAAGATTTCTGGCTGTTAGAGTCATGTATAACGAGAATAATGGATTTGATAGATTCAGTAGCGTCGTCTTGTATCATGATCCCGCATAAAGAACCATCGCAACGGCCTTTCCAAGCCTTGAGAGAGCAAAGCAACGAGAAGACGATAAAGCCACGAAAACCAGGATCTCAGTCCTATTAGTAGTCCTCGACCAATGCGGGGAGAAAAGTGGAAAGAGCAAGTCCCGAGTTCTAGCCGAACCTCGCCATCGGAGTCCTCTAGTATATCATCCTCACTTCCCACAACAAGCAGCAAAAAGACCAAAGAGAAAGAGAAAAGAGGGACACCCCCCCCTAAATAAGTAATAAATACCTCAACAAGGGCACGGGCAAAGTATTCATCCCGACAATATGAGTTTTTTTCGTGTCTTAAGTCGAAATCAGATCACGGACCTCTTGCTGGTAAGTGGAATTCCCGAGCGTTCCCGATGGCCGGGTTTTGCCGATGCTGTGCCGTCCGGTGGGCCGAGTTTCTTCACACAAAGTCTTGTTGATTAAGAAAGTTGAAGGGGTAGAGAGTGTAGAGTGCAGAGTAGTAGATTTGTATAGTGGGAAACTAAAGGATTGGGAGAGTGAGGTGGTCAGTTTGTATCACTCCAGGTGATGTACTTGTATACCGGATATGGCCTCGGATGCAGATTTCATATGATATGAATCGACCGGACCGGTTGCAATCACTGCATGATATGCACGATTGAGGCATATTCTGCGTTGCATGGTGCGGTGCAGTACTGTACTACAGGGTAACGCTCTGCATAGATAAAGTTGCATGTAGCCAATGGTGAATTACATATGTTGTTCTGTATAGACAAACCAAGTAAAGAAAAAGAAGAATATCCACCAATGTACACCCCAAAAGAACGCCATATATGTGCATGTGCATGTCTGATCATTATCATTACCATAAGCCAATCGCTAGCACTAGAAACCAGCAATATCATTCCCATCATCAGCATCAGCGGCGTAATTAACCTGATGTCCAACCCTCGGATGCCAATATACCGGCGCATGTTGGAATTGATGCCAGCAGCTGCAACAGTTAGCCCCAGACATACAGAAATTGAAAAAGGGAGGAAAAAAAAAAAAAAAAGAAGGTATGCTTACCTCGGCGCCTGCAACACATATCTCGCCATCGCCTCCCTAAACCGACTCTTGTACTCCTTCGGACTCGTCACGGTAGGTCGATTCTTGCCTCCACCGGCAAACCCCCGATCCTTAATCCACGACTCCAGTTTCTTGTCCCAAGTGTATGTGCGAATACAGTCGATGACACCGACGACTAACTCCGATCGACTTTCGTCAATGGCGATCATGAGCGAGTAGTCCATGACGTTCTGGCGGCCCAGGAACAAGGTGTCGTTCCAGACGCTCTGGCTGAGGAGTTTCTTGGAGTGTTCCCGGGTGAAGAGCGGCGTTTCATAGATGAAGTCCACCATGTTCTCGTCGAGAAGGACCTCGTTGCGTTCACCTGTGCTTTCTACCTTGCGGTTTCGCATTGAGCCCTTAAGGTCGAAGATGCGTTGCGGGACGCGGTCGTAGAATAGGTTCTCCATGAACAGAAGGTACCAGTTGAATTCAGTCCCCGTCGCCGGGTTCTTGATGATCACCTGGTAGAACCCGAACATCTTGGCAATGGCAGACGGCAACTCGTGGAAAAGCGCCTCTGACATGATCTGGAAATACCCCGGCGCGAACTTGAGGAATGCCTGCGTTTCGATAGGTGCCAGCGACTTTAGGATGAACCGGTTGTCAAGCGTCTTCAAGAATATAGACTTTGTCTTGCCGCCCTTGGAATCCCACTTTGCGCAACGAGACAGCGATTCCACGATTCTATCAGCAACGCCACATTTCTTCCGTAAGGCATCGAATTGTTCAGCGTAGAACACCTTGCAGAGCATCTTGGCTTGTCCTTCCTGGAACTGGTACTTAAGATGGGTTCCAGTGTCTCGCAAGAGTGCCTTTTCAACACGCTTCTGTTCGGCATCGTCTCCAATAGTTGGCTCCTCTTCCTCATGGCGTTGCTGGATACTGGCTAGTTTCTCGGTATAGTCGCTGGAATCCAGGGCAAACGCAATCAAGGAACTTGGCTCATCTTCGCGAACAATGATGTCGCAGTCTGCGAATACATGGTCCGACATGGTGAGCGGATATTCGAGAGGTGCCCATCCACTGGCAGATCGTTCAGACCAGAAGTTCGTCAACAGTTTCAAGAGCGTGCTTCTTTCGTGGTTCTTGAGATCAATCGAGTCCATGGGTTCATCGTCTGGAGACATCTTTGGAATTTCTTCATTCGAGTCCAGCCCGTCTGCCGAGATCCGATCTTCGTCACTGTGCTCACCGTCAGATGCTATCGCCTCGTCAGTCCGAGCGCGGTCAACATGCTCCGCTGGCTCTGTTGGTATTACAGGCTCTGTCGGTTTCTCTGTCGGCAGTCGTGGGATAGCTTTTCTGGGCTCTTCTTCTGACAAGCGTTTAGGGAATTCTTCACTAGTCCGACTCGATTCTAGACGCGGCGCTGAGGATGAAATAAAGTCCTCACCTTCACCAGAAGGTTCTCGTTCCTCAACCGCCTCCCGGACGTTCTTGTACACTTCAACAATGGGCTTTGACGATGCCAAAGGATACGCGCGCGAATGCGTGCCCCTAGCGGCTCGACGTTGCATCTCACGCTGACGCTCTTTCTCGAATTCTCGAGTCATTTGCTCAAAATGCTTGGCCAAGTTGGACACACGCTTACGTGGAATGAATGAGTGACCCGACGGAAGCCTTCCGTGTTTGAGCGCAGTGAACCCAAGACGTTCTGTCAACTTCTTGTCCGATCCCTTTGATTTATCATGGGGAGGGTTCGGGGTTTCGTCTACGACTTCTGAACCTATACATCCCAACCGGGTGCCTGCTCGACCTTTCTCTTTTTGAAGATGAGCAGGTTGGGATTGTGCGCGGTATAGCGGAGGCGATTTGGCTTTCCCACTACGCCGGAAAGCAGCCTCAGCGAGTCGTGGAATAGCAGACGGAGTTGGAGTGGTTGGAGTGCGCCTTCCAGGAATTTCGACAGTATCTTGCGGGGGCCTATCCACTTGTGGCTCTGCTTGCTCCTGGAAAGGACTTGTAGGAGGGTTCTGACTGTCAGGAGCCGGAACAGGATCGTGAGTGTCTGTGGTGCTTGTGGGAACGTCTTGAGTTGCTGTGAGTTGTTCTGTCTGACCAGAAGGAACAGCTAGGTCCAGATGGCGCACTTCCTTTTGTGCCACGGCCTGCTCCTGGGGCGATGATCCCGTTTTCTCATCAAGCGATGGCGTTGCTGAATCGACATCTTCTGCCCGAGGGGTTTCAATCTCGTTCCCTCTATGCTTCTTCCCGGAGTGCTCTTCAACAACAGAAACAAGCACGTTTTGGGCTTTCTCCGGCGAAAGCGTCATGCGGCGCATCATAAAGGGTCGCCCATCCTCCTTGTTTGCTTCATTGTCCGTTCCGGCAGGGGTCGTTGTCGGTTCTTCTGACGGAGCGAAAGAAATCGAAGCATCTTTGAAAATCTTTTTCAACTGAAGGGTTGCCAATCTCCTAATATCCTTCTCTGAAGGGAAGTAATTCTTCTCAAATTCCGTAAACACGTTGTCCCACTCGACGACCTTCTCTTGTGCAGAACGGAGAACTTCGTTGAATGGAATAAGTTCCCAATACCGAGAATTGGTATATTTCTCTTGTAATCGTCGAAGCAAATCGGCTTGATCCTCGGCTGCCTTTCTGTTCAGCAGCTCGATTTCATTCTCGCACTGCCCGATGCGTTCTGGGACAACGCTTTGGACGTTGATCCCTCTCAACCGGGCTTTAACAGAAACCATGAACTTGTTCAGTCGTTGCTCCATTCTTTGGAAGACTTCATTCCGGAGCCGCAGATCATTGTCCACCTTCCAAGTAACCCGAGTTCTAGGAACAATGATCTCCAGCAAGTTGATGTTATCGTACTGGATCCGCAATGCCATGTCTTTGAAACCAAAATAACGCACATGGTCGCGCTGCAAATCATGAGGACAGACGCCAGCTCGAGCATGCAAATTCTTGCACCAGAAAGAAAGCTCCAAGTATTTGCCAAAGGAGTATTTCCAAGTACTATCCGACATTGGGAAAACCTGGGTCTCGTTTCCACATATTTTGCAGCAGCTCCACATCAGAATCGAGTCTTGCAGGCCTCGAAGCTTTGAAGGATAATGTTGAATGAGCACGCTTATTTGAGCTTCACCATGCACATATTGACGATGGTGCTCATACATGCGCCGTTCACAGCCGTTTGCCGTACAGATGCCGTTGGCAGTGTGACATAGATCTTCCACGTACTGCCCCAACGTGCAGTCTGGCTCAAAAACCGTATCGTCACCATGCTCATTGTAGAACTCTATGGCAAACGAGTCCGGACCAGAGCAAGGAATTGAAGTTGTTGTGCAAACAAGGCTAAAGAGAACTGCAATATTCTGATGTGCGTATGGATCGAAGAGGTTAGAATTACTCCCAGACACGTAAGTCTCCCATTGCCGCTTTTGAGTCATGTAGTGATGAAGCGCTCTGTCGTATTCCGCATCATGGGCTGCACGCAAGACCTCTTTCACTTTGAGGGGTGCATTTTGGGGCGATTCATGGACCATCTCAGGCGTGATGAGGATGAACTTCTGGCCCTTCGTCTTCTCATCTGTTGACGGATCAGAATACACATCCTGATCCCGCAAACGTCTTAGATAAGCGAGTCTGCGTTCCAATTCTCTTGCACGCATGAGTAGGTGAGGAGGCTCAAATTTGACAAAGGGAGAGGCGGACAGAATTTTTCTCTCGTGGTCTTGCACCATGTCTTCATAGTACGTAGGCATAGGGACATCATCGGGTACCTCGGTTTCTTCGCTCGTTACCGTCAACTTCCTCTCAAGGGCAGGCCGTTCTCCTTTCTCATTTGGCTCTTGCTGAGTATTGCTTATCGTGTCCCCTTCTTTGTACACCAACAATGGGGTATTCGAACGCGGCCCGCATTCACCCTCCTTTGGCTCAACCTCTGATGAAGTCGGTATCTTGGCGAATTCGTCTCTCATCACACAAGTTTCCAGTCTGAGATTGTACACCACATACACCATAAATTCGGTGATGTTCTTTACTTTCCCAAGCACAGACTTGTCGCCACCTCGTAAAACGATCGTACAGCCAAGCTCTTTCGGGCAACCAGAAATGTACATGTACGTCTTCTTACGACGGTTGTAGACATATGTCCTGACATCAAAGCTGCTGCACTCGCTTTTCATCGGGGTGGTCACGAGCTTATCCATAGACGTTATTATCTTCGTTTGCGTGCAACGGGACACCGCTTCAAGAACGGAAGACTTGACGTTGTAGGCTGTTGCGATATTGAGCTTCTCGAGTAGCTCCAGAGCCAATCCAGAAACATTCTTCTCTGCCAGAAGCAGGTTAGGCCGTAATGCAGCGATACGACTAACAAGATTCTCAAGAAATTCGCGTTCCTGGCGGATCACAGGCTCAAGACTCATGAAATGCTGCTGGTGGCGCGCATATTCAAGTGGAAATGTAATGATCAGAATGTTGGGGTTAGGGATGCTTCTGGGCATGCTCTTAAGAGCAACATTCTTCCTGAAGACTAAACCGGAGACGTACGATGTGTCACCAGGTCGGCCACCCACAATCTTCTTCAATTTGATATAATGACGGATATCCATATCATCACCATGTTGAACGTCCGGATCAACTTCATCAGCCGCCTTCAAGAGAATGGGCAACAGCGCCGTCTCCCAGCTTTGGGGATGGGGAATTGACGCATCACTCAAAAGCTGGCGGAGAAGCTTTCGGACATGTTGTAAACTAGCCTGATTCATTTCAACAGGTGGTGCTCCGGCCCCTCTCATAGAAGAACTCCTTGTCATCTTGAATCCAGTGGAAGTCATCGTTGGGACCGTAGAACCTGTGTTCGAAGGTTCCTGTGGATTACTGAAAACAACCTCTTTCGATGTTCGAGGTGACTGACGGATACTACTGGCGATACTCAAGTTGCGACGTCGGGGACGTGGGACATTAACGGCCTTCGAGCTGGCGATACTACCTTCATCTACCTCACGACCCGCAGTGCTTCGGTCACCGAAGGCAGACCGCCCCTTCTTCATGATATTAAACAACCCACCAAAGCCTGATTTCTCATTGTCGCCGCTACTTTTCGAAAGAGGACTCTCTGACACAGCTGATAGCAAGCTTGGCTGCTCGTCACCACTAGACGCATCATCAGAGAGGTACTGAGCCAAATCTGGGTCTATTATATTATCTTTATGAAAGGCAGGAAGTCGAGATTCACCATCAGTGTCTTCCGCTTGGCGTCGTTGAAATGGGGCACGTTCATCATGGTAAGGCTTGAAATTCCGAATGTACTGCTGCCGCGAGTGGTGGCGCTTGTGACCCATTGAATGTGGCCTTCCGCTCAAAGAGGACTTCAATGATTTCGAAGATGTGGGCCTTGCTAGTGGCCTATCTGGACTAATCTCCAGAATGGCTGAGCGCCGATTGTGTCCCTCGCCAGCACGTCTTGTGGCTGGTATTGCCATAGTCGGCGTCTTCATAACACTATCCACAGACTGGGAGACTATTGATGATGTATCGTCATCGTCAACAAGAGACATTCGGCGCGCATTTCCAAAACTAAGTTCAGAAACACGAGGGTTGACTGCCATGGGGCTCTGGTCACTATCCGAAAACTCAGACGAATCATCATCATGCGCATTGATCATGGCTTCGCAAGGCTTGCATACTCGTATGCTGCCAGGCTGTCCAAACTGGGTGCCTGGTATTGTGAGTGTACACTTGGAATCAAATATCTGACCGCAGGTCCGACAGTGGTGCTTTCGCCGAAAAGTGGAAAAAGGCTCGCCACAATGAAAACAATCCTTAGCATTCTCATCACGCATCCAAAATTCTTTGCTCAATAGATTACTCCTCATATGTGACGTAGCACTATCACCACCAGAAACCTGGGGGCGCCTGTTTCGAGAGCTTCGACTCGGGGTGCGATCGAGTGTCGTGTCTAGCGGTGCCATAGTAGATGATTTCGATATCGTCCCGAGTGACGGAGTTCCAGGAACCCCCTTATCAACAAGGCGGCCCGGACTTGGTACTGCGGTCTGTTCTATAGATCTTCGTTTCGCTGATGCACTTGATGACTCCCCAGCTTGGGTTTCTCCATCCACAAATGGTCGTGAAGTTACGTGAGTTGGAGAGACTGGTTCTTCATGGATCGAACTATTGCCGGCTTTTGGAGATTGTGTAACACTGCTTGTCGCGGGTCCTGAGTTTAATTCATCTAGTCGGGATGATGCTGCCGAGCCGGTTCTTAATCTCTCTCGTGATAAATCCTCCGTCCCGTCCAGTGTGCGCTGACGCTTCTGAGTAGGTAAACCGGTGTCTAGCTCAGAGAAACCATGACGATCTATAGCTCCCTCAGTCACCTGTCCACTCAAAGTGGAAGGCCTACTGATATCTGTAGCATTCGATCCCTCATTTTGAAGACTACTATGGGGTTTTGCTGACAGGACAGGCGAATGCGTCAACCGCGAGGAACTCTGACTGAACGACCCAGGGCGCGAGTTTTCTCCTTTATTTATAGCCGTAGAATCCATGCTCTGTAACGTATCGGAATGATGAAGGGGTTCTTTAACTGCATTCACATGGAGTTCAGAGACTGTTGGGTCCGTGGTTGCAAGAG
Organism: Bertia moriformis; assembly: GCA_025802115.2. Classification (NCBI taxonomy): domain Eukaryota; kingdom Fungi; phylum Ascomycota; class Sordariomycetes; order Coronophorales; family Bertiaceae; genus Bertia; species Bertia moriformis. The sequence continues at coordinate 511,574 of JAOYNC020000008.1, forward strand.
CACCGGTCGTTTTGGATAAGGGAGCAGCGGGGGACTTGATGGCAGGAGACGCCGAGACCGAAGCCTTGGAAGATATGCTGGCAGATTTGGAGGACAACTTCGAGCCCTTAGCCAGACCCAGGTGAGTCGACGCATCTTGATTGTTTTGGAGTTGTCCAGGGATTGGTGAATGTAGCCTTGATCCCTGCGAGGAGTTTGGGTGCATGTACTGAGACTCCGCGGCAGTAGACCTAGCATCAGAATGCTCTGATACCGGACTTTTCATCCGGGAGCTTTCTGGTGATTTATCCGACTGTTTTCCCACGCCGCTAACTATATCCCTGACACCACCCCGAAAACGACTGTACAGCCCACTCAACCCTCCTTGGATCTCGCCCGATATGCTATTCTCATCCGTCGTGGCTGTCGGAGCCGGCGGGTTCGTAAATTCATTAAACACGGTAAGGGAGTCTGATTGGTAAGCCGCATTATGAATCTGATCCAGCGCTGCGTTCAGGTTCTCTTGTTCTGCCTGGGTTGATAAAGACGCGCGAGAACCTCGTCGACCAAGCGGGAGGAATATGGAGGACGCGGAAGGACTCGGAGTATTCTGAGACTGTCTCGCGGACATTTTGATGCCGCTGAATGAGTAGGCGAGACACAGAGATCGAGCACATAGGATACCATTGGATTCTTATCGCCCGGAGGAGCATTCGGGGTATTGCTGCGGAGTTGCCGTATTGTAGCTAGGTCAGCAGCCGAAGTTCTGGGACGAAAGAACAGTACAGTGACCGGCTAGACATTGTAAGAGCGTTTTCAGAATATTGAAATAGACGTGGAGATGGAAAAAGAAAGCAGCATCCGCCCAGAAAATGAGATGCAGTCAAGCGTCAGCGCTGCAGCTTCTCCAATTCGGGATATGCACGCCACGATGCGCCGCTGCCCAATGACGTTTTGTGGCGCAGGCGGAGTACATATGTGGCTGGTGCACAATCATGGCAGAACCTCAAAGGCGGTGAGACGCGTTTGAAGCGCGTCACCTTCGGAAAAGATGGAGTAAAAGTCCTTGAAGACGTCGGTCTGTTATATTCTGCTTTATTAAACATTGCAGGATCCTTCACACTGCTCATGCTGAGTGCATTATGGCTTGTGCATAATGAGTTCAGACCTAACATTCTCACCTGCTACGATGCAATATTTCAACGGCCTGCTTGAGCCGCGATCGTTCAATGATTATGAGGCGACAGATATCGCAAAATTTACTCCATTTGCATGATGGGATCTAAAGGGGACTGGATTGCTTCATTGGTCCAACGATGTTCATCGTTTTACCTGGAAGGGCGAGGCGACGCTGATCTGGAGTTGGAAGATGATGGAAGTAACCTTCGTTTTACAAATCCTGGTATCCCGAGATCGGCTGTAATCTATCAGGTAAGGAATCTCCAGCCTCGAGAAAAGCCTATCATACTGATTATATTTGCTTCTTGCCAGTACCTAAGCCCAAGGGAACGGCACGTACAGACTCTGAATTTGACCGACGAGAAGACCCAGATTGAAGCCATCCTATCGAGTGACTCGCTAGATGCGTACAATCGCGAATCACCTGATCGTCCGCTCGAGAGTTATAACCCCACACGCTATCGCATTATATTGGAGGCTTATGAGATCGTCTTTGAGTATTCAATGTCCCAACCGAAGGTCCACCTTTTTATTAAGCAGTTTTCCATAAAATGGGACCGGGGGAAGGTTACAGGCTTCGGGGCGGGAAGACAATTGAAGAGAACTGGTTGCATTAAGACCCAGTTGAACATGGTATTTGGCAGAGTTAGACAGGCACAACGCAGGCCAGGTACGGCGGATTCAGCACTTAGCTCCGAAGGGTCTCTCAAATCTCAAAACGGCAATGATTCTAGGCAACAAAGTTCCGAGGAGGATGACACCGAGACTGGAATATCCCAAGAAGTTTTCACGTCTCAAGTACCGTCTGGTCATCGCTTAGCTGCCTCGAATCGTGTCTCAAACGTCGACAGTCGCCCCTCAGCGGTCTCAACCCATCTTCTAAGCAACCTTTGGCGACCTAGCATTACCGAGGATGTCGCGATGAATAATGCATTAACAGTTCCTGGACCTCCGGAGGATGCAAAACTTGGTAGTAAGGATATGCCGTGGCTGCGCTTGACAGGGCGAGAAATAACCGAGCTACGCGGTAAGCTGGAGAAGACTGCGGGGTGTAATCCCAGTGAGGACTTGATAAACCACGAACTTGCTCTTCATGGACGTGAATTGGAGGCATGCAAAACTGCCAAGGCACGGGTGGAGGCTGAAGGAGCAGAGTTTGTCGACTGTGATGGTATCGAGAACAATTCAAATGCAAGGGAACTCGACGCAAACAATCGTAATAAGGGATACAACGAGGCCAATAAGCTGGAAAAACCGAACCTTACAAGGGAACACCGACTCGACGACGTTGCTAGAAAACAATCTATGCAGCGCAGTGCTTCTGCCAAGGACCACCAAAAGGAATTGCAACATGCTTCATCTACCAAGAAGCCAGCCGGACAGCCATCAAAAAACTATTTCGATGGACAAGACACTGACCCACGCAAAAACTCATCACAATCAGCCTCGATTGGGGAAGAACAATCTCGTGACAACCACCCTGGTTCCACCGAAACCAAGAGTGACCTAAAGCCGGCTAGTAACCGGATATCCACATCAACTCCTCGCGAAGTGGAATTTCCTACGAGTAGGGTAGTTGAGGATCGAAGTGCAGAGACTCACGAAGGGCCCCGAGAGAATAAAAGCAATGCCGAAAGTGAATTAACAGTAACCCGTTTCGAAAAATCAATCAATGAAAGCGTGGGAATAGGAGGAGCGGGATCGTGTCGAGCAGAAAATGCTTTGAATGAGCCAGATGCAAAGGGTTCTGACGGACAGTCAAACATTGACAGGCAAGATCCTTGGTATGGTCTGAAGAGACTTCGAAGTCGTGATGTCAAGGTACCTAGGGACCAACATAAATTGCTAGAAGATCATCGTCAGTGGATGCCAGCTTTGCCGGGAAAGTCTGACCCGCGAGGGCATGTACCACCTGACCTACTGGCACAATGGAATAGAATTGTATTGCTAAGGAATCATCGCGCAAACGAAGGAGAACAAAGGTCGAAAAGCCCGAGACCAGAAGTACCCGATATTCGTGATTCACCCCCTGGCGAACCTGATTCTGCACCCGAAATGGATTCTGACGGAGGAACTCCACTTTCTGGCTGGTCTCAAAGCACAAACAGAAGTCGTTCTTGTAGCGAACTTCCAGCAGACCGTCAACTTCCAGCAGACAGTCCTGTATCCGAGAGACGGAAATCCAAAAAATCCAATTCGCCACGCCCAGGAGATAACGTCAGAGCTGAAGACAAGATTCCTGAAGATACCGACACAGATGTTCACGCCAATAATGAACAGGATCGACATACAATATATGAACGTCCTGAAGCGCATCAAGCACCCACACAGAACTCGAAGCAAGTTGACAATGAGTTAGTAAACGCAAGTGTTCCGGAGCCAACTCCCGTATATCTGACTCAAAACCGAGAGGACGATCCTGATAATGAAAGCGACGAATCTGCTATGGACGCAGCGGTTCCATGTCCACTAGGGAACTGCTCGCAAGCAGAATTGCTGGCCGAACAAACCGACCACGAACCTACTAGTTCGAGCCAATCGCTCCCCCAACGGAACAGACATGAACATATTCAAATTGTGGATACGCCTGCTGCAAAACTTACCCACCGAGTTTCTGAGAGACTAGCCAAAGAGAATGCCGCCAATGTTCAGCAAGAGTCTTCCCAAGCAGCAACATCGTCGTCACAGTCACGGATCTTCAATACATATGCTAGCCATGCTCCATCCATGCGCAGTCCATCTCAAGATCCGCATCTTTCATCTCAGACGAATGGGGACAATGAGATCGACATCATGGGCACGCAAGTGACCGGTGAGAACTGGCCGATGCAATCGACTTCTAATTCTCACTCCGGGTTTGTCCCTAATTCTTCGGGGCCAGAATGCAGAGAATCTGTCGATATCGAGACCCAAACGGAGAAAAATTCAAAGTTGTGGACTGAAGCACGCACATCTTTAGATAATGACCGACAAGCGACTAAGAACTGGGCGGAATTGCAGAAATTAATTGGCAGCGATGCACTGGAGATTTTGCAAACGGAGGACCGGAGCTACCCGTATACAGTCCAGCTGCGCAAACTCTTTAAAGACGATGTGAACGAAGGGATTCGAAAGTTGACACAGGCGGCAGTAACGAGGATTCGGAATGTGCAATCAGGCGTGCCAACATTCCCCGGCATCCAATCCGAAGATGCTTGGGAGGCGGAGAAGATGCCGGGAGAAGGGATATTGGATAGCCAACTTCAGAAACTGGGGTTGATGCGGGGTCCCGGCGGCCTGCCAGTGCGGAAACAGGATGTCGAGGAAAATGGTCAGAATATTAATGCGGGAGTGGGAGATGATGAGGACCGCAACGGCAGAAATGCGGTGGATGGTGGAGTCAGAGAGCATGATAGAGAACTGCAGCCTACTGAGCCCGATGAGCAGAAAGTACCCCTGACGGCTATGTTCCCATTAGACGACGGAAACCTTGGTGCCACTGTCCCAAGTTCAACATGGGATTCGTCTATGGGTGGCACAATGGAAGATGTCGAAGCGCCCAACCTCAAGCGCCTTGCATCTGTCTTTGAGACAGAGGAAGCTTCCTCGTCGAAGCGGCAGAGGACCGAGCCCATCGGGGCCCAGGACGCAGAAAGGAACAGAAGTAGACAGAAAAAACGCCCGACATCCAACATTATGAGCCGTCGAGAAAGCTACATCAATAGCACGGCAAGCCGGGCTGAAGCAATGCGAGCCTATGAAAAGTTCCGATCCGATTATCCGATCTACTCGGGGGAGTTCTCGCACTTTATTGAACTCTGCTCGATGCTGCAATCTCTTCGAGACAGAGGTCACCTAAAACGGTCTTTTCTGTGGGATGACTTTATTATCATGCACCTGGACCAATACCCAACGTACCTGCAATTGTGTCAAGAGATGGATGCTAAATATTTTGACTACGAGGAATACTTCTCAACACATTTCTCCAAGCCAACCTACAAGAAACGAAGTCTCAATGCCAATGGAATCGAGGTGTCCGCGGCTCACTGGATGGCCACGAGTCAGCCAAGCGCGGCAGCTAGTCCATCTATCTCTCGTGGCGAAACAAACGGCACTCTTACGACCAGTTTCGTGAATAGACTTTCGACGTTCCATGTGCATTCTTCTTTCGGACCTGCAACCCAAGATAATCAAACTGATATCGAAAGTGATCATTTGTCAACTACTGCGTCATTTCCGCCGACTCCCCTCAATGAACCGCAACGCAATGGGCCTACGTTTGCGCAGCACCTCATTGTCGATGAGCCGCGATTGAGCAGGCAACCCTCCCGTCAACCCTCTTGTCAGCCTTCTCGTCAACCTTCTCGTCAACCATCCATTGATAAGGCCGATAATCAAGAAGCCGCTAATGTTTCTGAGCCTAGAGCTCCAGAGCCGACAGTCAATGAGCCTGTTACTGAAGAAACTATGGATTATGACTCCGCTCTGGATGAGCGCGATGCCGGGAGACAGCTGCTGATGGAGAACGCCCAAGCACTATCCGCGGAACAGACCACAGCTGACGTGGTCATGACTGAGGGCGATACAGTTGAAGAGCCCGCTGCAGACAATCCATCGGAGAGGAAGTCAACTCCTGAGTCCTCACGTCCCGTGGTTACCCGCGAAATCAAGGCTGAGCCTATCATACCTGAAAGCGATAATGAAGATCAAGGCCATGATGAACTGGAACAAGAGGTATACGATGAAATGGAAGAAACCCACTCTACCGCCAGCATCGAGCTGGGCGACGAAGGACCATCCAAAATTTCCCAAGAACCTCGCTCAGATGCACGAGAACCCGAGACATCCAGCAAGGTCGACAATATCAACGAGGGCTGGTTCGCTTCTCTTCGACATCTTCACCCACCTACAGGCCCCGTCTGGTCAGACGATCCCAACACCCCGTTCAAACTATGGGCTCGAGCGGACCAAAACGTCAAGGCCGAGGTGTCGCGTCGTGGTGGCAGATACCGTGATGTGGACAATAAGGGTGTCATTCAACGGTCTACTACGCTTCGTTCAAATTCTTAATTATTTCCTGTTTCTGTGGCAATATATCCCAAATTTCCCGAATATACCGTTTACCTGCTATTCCTTTAATAACTCTGATGCATTTCCTCTTTAAGGCGATATATGACATTTATTCTTTATGTGATATCCCTATATGACAGTGTTTGTTTTAATTGATTTGTGCTGTACTATACAAATGACATTCATGCTCAAATGAATTGACATGATGCTTGCTTATAGCGGCATAGGACGACAACCAGCATAGCATCGACAGCAAGGAATGGTACTGATATCTCACCCTCACTGCACCTCGTCAAAATGAGCGTCAATGAAGCGAGGACTAAGTACGACTAAGTACATAAACTGAGACAAGTGGATCGGAAAGGGGAAGTAATGTTAATTTGCGCGATATGGGTCTATTACTGAAACCAGAACGGTATAAGATTAAGTGAATTTACAGAACGAAATAAGTTGAAGTTCTTCTCATTCAGTCAGGACGTCTACTTATTTGGCCTATGTAAACTGCACCTTCATCAGTTCGTTACCGTTTAAGACCTCACATTTTGAAAAGTAGCTCGCGATCCTTGTTGTCTTCGCCGGCGTCGTCTGGGGATTCAAAGCTATCTACGTAAATGCAAATGGAAATCTACACATCAAGAATCTATACCCAGCTCAAGGGTGAATTGACTTACACATTTTTTTTGTTTCTGCATCCCAATAAACGTGTTCAAATCCCCGTAGGTTGGGAATAATACCGGCTTCCACGCAGTCCCTGTTTGCCATTAGCACCACATCTACTGAGGCTACAATATACAATAACAATTATACTCCCAAGAAATCAGAAATGCTTCTCTGATTTCTTCCTGCACCGCAGGGGGCGAACCCTAATACACAGACTTCGTACCGCGAACATCAACATATCAAGCCGCACACCCGGCACCGGCTTAATGAACATGTGTATTATTTAGCCACCCGGACGAAATTGCAGTTATCTTGCTGATTAAACTTGTAGTTGCTTAGGATAGGAACAGACGTGCAGCCAGTGATAGCCTGCTTCTTCCGAGCCTCGAAATTGCTTGTTTCCTCTTTTCCTGGGCGGGTTCCAATTCGGAGCCGGCGTATGGAATTCCGAACCGGTGTCAGTATGTTGCTGGTTCGAACAGACACACATACTAAATCATGATATTCATAGTCATTAACTCATTTGAGTTGAGATCCTTGCAGGGGAATACTCTAAGTGGTATAGAGCAAGGACCGTAAATCTATGCATCACACCTATCGTCCTGATGAACGTCTTCGCTCAATTTCTCAGTCAACGACCACTCTGAGAGTTGTTCGGTGTCAAAGCGGATATGTCTTCCAATGAGAGAAGACAAAAAGAACACTTTGTCGGATATTCTGGACTGAATCCCAGGGGATGTCAGAATTGTGAAACAACGAGGGGAGAGGCTATTGATTGTATGGTTATATGTACTTGTAGTGACCATGTCACAATCCGTATTAGGAATAGCGTCCAGCATCCCCAAAACCATAGACTGAAATAACAGAAACCATGGTAAAGTCCCAAAGCAAAGATTGGAAGATCTAGAAAACATTAAAATGACCTTGCTCGTCATAGTATACTGCTGTACTCCGCTTACTGTAGGGTGGGTCATCAGGATAAGCATCTTGCATTAGCGCCAAACTAAACATAGGACCATACAGGCCGGGGAAAGTATAATTGTGTTAAATAGTCATAACTTGGTCTATTTTCAATCTTATCATTTCCTTCATTCATACAAATCGTACCCCTCGCAATGCAAGGCTATACACATACCGGTCCTATTGATTGCAACAAGCCCTTCAACGCCGAAAATCTTAAGGGCAAAACTGCAATCGTAACCGGAGGTATGTATGCATTCTTAAGATCTTGTCAGGCAGCAATACTAATGACTACGGAGCAGGTGCAAATGGCCTCGGAGAGGCTTATGTTCGTGCCCTCGTTGCCGCAGGGTATGATACTGTCAACACCGGGGAATTGACGGTTAGCTAACAGAGCCAGAGCAAATGTATGCATCGGCGACCCTGATAAGAAAAAAGGAAGCGTGCTGGAAGAAGAGCTTCCTAGGTAAGGCTCAAAAATCCCAGTTGCATTCTATGCGATAGTATTCTTGACAAACAACCTCCCCAAAGAACCAAGTTCATTCCCTGCGACGTCTCAAAATGGGACGACCACCTCCGTCTCTTCCGCGAAGCAGCCTCTTTCTCTCCGACAGGAAAGATAGCCTACGCCGTAGCCAACGCAGGAATCCACTACCAAGACGAAGTTTTCCTGAATACCAGTGATGACCAAGAACTAGAAGAGCCCAACCTCAGCATCATCGACGTCAATATCAGAGGAACCCTTTATACGACGAAACTGGCCACACATTACTTTATCATTAAGAACGGACAACAATTGTCGCCTGAACAAGAGGATACATGCTTGGTCTTGATCGGTTCGGGGGCTGCTTTTCTGGATTGTCCGCGGGTCCCCCAATATTGTGCGAGTAAATGGGCTATGCGCGGGATTATGCATTCGTTGAGGAGGACGGCTTTTTACTATGGTAGCCGGGTAAATGTCATATCTCCATGGTAAGTGTCAAAGCTGTCAATGAAATGACCATAACAGTTCAATGGCTTACGAAGATGCAGGTATGTCAAAACAAACATTCTGTCCGACGAAGCTTTCGACCATGTATCCAGTGTTGGAGTACAATTTGCCGAAGCAGAAGACGCGGGCCAATGTCTGCTGAGGATTCTCAGTGATACAAGCATCAATGGACACTCAATTTTTGTCTCCGGAAGAAAATGGGCTAGTAAAGGATACATGGATCTGGATCTGGATGATTATTTGGGCAATTCACTTGTCAATGAGATCCAAGATGACCAGGTGAAATCAGCACCTGTCTCACTCGGGTTGTTTGTGTGAACCATACAATGCTTTATATAGTCTTAGATTATGCGAGGGCTTACAATCCACTGGATCAATTGGTTACTTTCTACACAGGTAACACAGAAACAAGCAACGAAGTACAAATAAGGGTCTGAATCTTGGCGGATGACAAGCTAACGTATTTCACAAGCGAGTGACGCACACAAGCGAGTGACGCACCCAACGCGAAACGCGTCAATCAATTAAGCACT
>JAOYNC020000008.1:521024-575565 GCA_025802115.2 Bertia moriformis
CGGACGATCCAAAGTGGCTGCCGGTGGCCCCGGATGATCCGAGGTCGTGGCCGGTGGACTCGGACGATCCAAAGTGGCTGCCGGTGGCCCCGGATGATCCGAGGTCGTGGCCGGTGGACTCGGACGATCCAAAGTGGGCGCCGGCAGCCCCGGACGATCCGAGGTCGTTGCCGGTGGACTCGGACGATCCAAAGTGGCTGCCGGTAGCCCCGGACGTCCCGGACGTCCCGAAGTCTTTGCCGGCAGTTTCGGACGACCCGAAATGGCCGCCACCAGCGCCTGCAGCCGACTCGGTCTCGGCATTGGTGCCGGCAACTTTGGGCCTCTCGACAAGGTTGGTGGCAAGTCCCGGCTTCTCGGAGTCATGGCTGCCGGTCTCGGGCCCAGTGCGGTCGCCGGTGATTCCAGACCGGTCACCGGTGGTGGCCAGGGGCTCCGACTGAGCAGAGGCTGGAGACACAGTCAGGTTCAGTGAACCGGCCCGACCAAGTCGAGGAAGAAGCACGGCATCGGCGCGCAGGCAGACTTACCCATGTTTCCCGCATCGTAGGGCTCTCCCTTGGTGGTGTTTCCCATCACGCCAGAGAGGGGCTCCTGCGTGGATTCCGTGGTCGTCTTGGACTCGTCTGGCTTGTCCTGCTGCGGCTGCTGGCCCCAGACGGCCCTGGAGGCGGCATTCGCGAGGTTGTTGATGGTCTCCATGGAACTGGCTGTCTTTGGTCGGCGGAGGGGGTTGGGAATGGGAGGTGGGATTTTCCAAGGCAGTGGCAGAAACAGTGGTAGGCGCAGGCTCGTTTGTCGAGGGGCTCCTCGGACACTTGGAGGGCCCCTCTGACTTAATTAATACCCCCGCGGCCGGCCCCCCGCTATGACATCAGGGGGGCCTAGCGGGCCTAGCGGGCCTCTGACCTCTGACGTCGACATGAGCATCAGGCTCTGCTGGCACGCGCGGCTGTCTGACGTCGGGAATGGAGCTCGGCACCGGTGCCGGGCTCGCCCAAAGGGTCTTTGTGGACAATGGCTATGGCGCGAAAAAACAAGGAATGTTTTGGCAGCCATGGCAGCCCGCTACCAACCGGTGCGTCATCGATCTTTGTCTGACCGAGGTACTTGGACTTGGCCGTCTGCTGACCCCCCCGAGGGCGGCCGTGTCATGAGGCGGACCGAGAGCCGGCAGTCTTGTTCTGGGGAGCTCGTGGTTATCTTTAGGATGCGAGGCGCAGCAGCAACAGTGACACGCGCACGGCCGGCACTGCCGACCCCTCTTTTCCTTTCCCGGAGATGGGACCATATCGAGCCCAAAGCATGTAATTCAAGGCCGGGAACCGGGGCTGCTCCGTCGTTCGAAGCTTGATTGTCGGTTCATCGGCACCAGGCAGCAGCACCACTCGGCCCCTCTCTCAATGCCGGCCCGCCAGTCGGTTTAATCCTTCGCTCCCCGCTCTTCGATTGGGCATCTGCCACTCTCCCGGCAGCCCCATCTGCATAACACGAACGACCGAATCGGCGGCGGCGGGTCCCAGCCGGCCACCGTGTGCCGGTCTATTTTTTTTCTTCATTTTTTATCATTTTTTATCTTTTTACCTTTTTCAGTTTCTTTTTTTTTCTGTTCGTATCTTTCCTTGCTCGCCCATCTCAATTTGAAATGATGCCGGCCAGGGGTGCAGGCGATGAGACGCTAGCACCTTGGCAGGATTCATCACCACCCGGGATGCCGCCGATCCGGGCCCGCTCGTCCACGCATTCGCAGCCCACGACCGGGCGCCAGGGGCGCGGATTTTCGGCCTCGGGCGGATGACGCGGATTGCGGCGGGATGGGGGAACGGACCTTGTTTAATTAGTAATTAGTAGATGCCGGCTGGCCCCCATGGGGCTTGGTCTTCATGCCGATGGCCGGGTTCGGACTGGGGTGGTTCGAGTCTTTTGGCAGGACCGTTGTCGTGTACATCTAATCTCTCAGGAGTCGCAAGACGAAACCGCCTCCTGGCCGATCCCCGCCGGCCAGACAGATAAAGCTGGGGGGGGTCTGGTCCTCTACCCCTCTGAGCCCACGACCCTCTGGCGCGAGAACTCCCGCGGATCCCCTCACCAGCTCAACTCACAGCACGCTCAAAATGGTCTACTGCGGCAAGCCATCCCAGGGTTGCGCCCACTGCCGGGCCCGGCGAATCAAGGTATGTGTACGGGCGGGCCGGTGATGCGCGGACGGACCAGCTACTTCTTCCACGTACTCGTCTAACAACCGGCAGTGTGACAAGAAGAGACCCGACTGCAGTCAATGCATCCGCGCCTCGAAAGAATGTCCCGGCTACCGGGATCCTCTCTCCCTCCTGTTCCGCGACGAGAGCGGGAAGGTCATGGCCAAGGCCCATGCCCGCTGGGCGACCGCGGACCATGCCGGGACGCCCCCCCCCGCCCCGGGGCCATCAGAAAAGAGGGCTGAGCTCGGCAGGAAACCATGGTCCTCCGAGACCAGCAGCCGTGCCGTATCGGTCGGGCCGTCCCGGGGGGCCGTCTCCACCGCCGCCACTCTGCTGCAGCCCGTGCCGCCCCCGCCGTCCCCGTCGTCGTCGTCGTCGCCGCCGTTCTCGTCCACGGCAGTTTCTGGCCGGCCGATATTGCGGCCTGAGCATGACAGCCCCATGTTTACTCGCATACTGTCGAATCTGGACGACCAGGGCGTCCACTTTTATGTGACGCGTTATCTGCTCGGCCAGGCGGACGAGCCCGAGCTGGCAACCAGTTCGGCGCTGGACCGGTGGCTGGGCAATCCCGCGCTGCGTAATGTGATCTCGGCCGTCGGGCTGGCCGGGCTGGCCAACCTGGCGGGCGCGCCCCGGGAGATGGCACATTTGTCGCGGCAGAAATACGGCAAGGCCCTGAAGCAGACGGCGGTGCTTATCAGGCAGAGCTCGACCGCGACCATGTGGACGGCGACGAGATCGGTGGTCCTCCTGGCCATGTTTGAGGTAACCATGATTGGGACAGCAGACTGGCTCCCGCTCGCCGCTCGCCGCTTACCGTGTTGAAGGTGGTCAACCGAGGATCCAGCGACCAGAGCGGTGTCAACGCCCACATAATGGGGGCGGCCGCGCTCATGAGGAGCTGGCTGCCGCTGGCAAACTCGCCGCCTCAGGCGTTCCGGGGCCTGCTCCAGCTCTGCTACTCAACGGTACGGCTCGACTCATGGTTGGCCAACCAGGGACATGATGGTACCAGGCGTCCGAGTGCTCATTACCCCCCCGGTGGCAGTTCATCCCAGCGCATGCGCACGGACGACCCCTCCCGTCGAGCTTCTTCGAGCTGCTGTCGTTCTGCTGCAAGGCGCCCGACCCAACCGATGCCCCGTCGACCGATCTCGCCGCCACCATCGCGGCGTTTATACACCTGTCCGGCTTCATGCAGCGGCACGTGCTCACGGACGGCAGCCGGACCACCCGGGAGACCATCCAGCAGCTCCTCGCGGTCGAGGACAGGATGGCAGTCTGGGAGGCGGCGCTGCATGGCAAGTGGCTCTTCCGGGTCGAGGCGGCGCCCCACCTCGACCGCCGGGCCGTGTTCGAGGGCCATTACCACGTCTACCATGATCTCTGGACGGCCCGGGTCTGGAACTACTACCGCTGGGCCAGGATCCTGGTGTGCCAGCTGGTGCTAGACTCGGCCCTCGCGTACCCGGAAACGTGCGGCCCGCTCATCTCGGCTGCGCTGCAGACCGGCTGCCGCGCCGCCATCCTCCGGCTGGCGCGCGACACGCTCGAGAGCACGGCCAGCCACTGGTGGCACCCGATGCTGGCGGAGAAGAATATCGGGCTGGAGAATATCGGGCCGGGCGGGTCCGGCTCGACCGGGCTCCCGGCGCTCCTGTTCCAGATCCGGACCGCCTCGTGCGCGGCGGGGGTGGCTGCCGGGTACTGGCAGTGGGCGTTCGAGGTGATGCAGTGCATCTGGGTCGAGATGGGGATGCATCAGGCGCGATTGATCATGGACATGATGCTGCGGCATAGAGAAAGAGTGCAGGTGCTCGCGCCGGCGCCGCCGGACGGGAAAGCGGAGCCCGTGCAGGTCGGCAGGGAGATCCGGACGTCGGTAGAGTGCTTTCAGCAGTCCTAGGGCTGCTGGATATATATTGTACGATGATGTCTCCACTGTCGAGGCGGGCCAGGTGCCACCATCGTAGTATATATAGTAAAGTATGGCAGGATTGGTTCAACTATCTCTTCCTAATCTCGAGGTACCATCTCACTGCAGTAGAGGCGATTGCTTGCCAAGGAGGCAACTCAATCCATGCTTAGCCGGCCCAATCGCCTGGGTAAGTACAGTGGCTGTAACGCTATTCAGACTGTGGATGACTAACTGCTGTGCGCTCAGACCGGATAGCTCATTGGCCACTCTGCATTCCAGCGTCATGGCCATTGACCAAAACAACTGACTCCAGCAGCAGATGCGAGATACTACCACATATTACCCGGATCGGGCCGCATCAATTTCATGCGAATTGGTGGCTGCCGTCAATGGTGTGCATCATTGACGACGACATCAGTACGCACCCTGCGGACGTGGACTTTTCCAGGCATTCCTGCTTTTTTTACATCAGCCCGACGCGAGAGCCGCCGAGAGTCAGGCTTGAAATACCGACAGGCCAGCTTAAGCAGCCTTCTTCGTGGCTCGGCCCGCTCTTGAAGACAGACCACCAGCACCTGCCCTAGAAGAAATCCATTCTTCAAGACGTAGATGAGGAATTCTTCCTGATGGATAATCTTACAAGTATGGCCTCCCTCCTATACCCCCCCCTGCCCCCCCCTCCGTCCCCCGTGTCCCCTCCATGTCGTACCTGGCGAGGGCGCTAACGTGGAGATGACCGGTATGCAGATGGACATGGCATTCTGTCGACCCAGGTCCGGAAACACGGTGGACATCTCGAGCTGAAAATGCCCACGCCGAGACTCAACAAGCCCGGAAACTGGAAGGAATCTTATTTGGACGGTACCGTTACCTGCCCTGCTTCCCCCGTGCCCCGGCGCCGGCCGCCCGTCCCCGGCCGCCCGTCCTCCGTCGAGACCAGAGCATGAGCATGTCCCTGACCAGGTCGAGTTCTTGCTCCCTCCCAGAAGAGAAAAAAGCCAAAGCCAATCGGAGCCCCCCCTCTTCTCAGGGAGCGCCATCGCCGATGGTGCCGATCAACCAGATCAACGATCTGGCATTCAACACCTTCTTGACTAGCCGACCAATGGAAGATACCATCGACCTCCCGCAGTGCAAGCACTGCAAGAAGGGGATTCTGCGGAGCGCGGTGCGGAGCCACATCACCCAATGCCTCCGACTGAAAAAAGAAAAGGCGCTCCGGAAGAAGGAGGCCAGAGAAGCTCGCGACCGCGCCAGAGAGGCGGCCCGAGAAGAGCAAGCCAGGAGGGCAGACGAGACCAACCAGGACGCCCGAGGAGAGGATGACAGCGAGGCAGAAGAGCAGGATAGGAGGGCACGGGCTGCGGAAGCCAGGGCGTCGGCGGCGGCGGCGTCGGCGGCGGCAACCGCAACCGCCACTGCCGCCGCCGCCGCCGCCGCCGATGCGGTCGCCGCCGCCGATGCCGCCGCCGCCGCCGTTGGGGTTACTGCTGCCGCTCCCGTCGCCACCCCCAAAGGAAACCCCAAAAAGGCAGACGGGGAAAGCAACGAGAATAAGAAGGGCAAGATCCGCAAGGCCGATCCGGAGGCCGAAAAGGCGGCTCGGCCCAAGAAACAGCGCAAAGAGGACCCCAAGTCAAAGACGGCCAAGTCCAAGGGTCAGCTGAAGCAATGGCCCTCTCCGTGCCAGGACCTGACTGACCGACCCGCCGCGCTGCAGGACCGGTCGACGTTGAGCGGCAATGCGGTGTGCTGCTGGCCAACGGGCAGCCCTGTGCCCGCTCGCTGACCTGCAAGAGCCATTCCATGGGAGCCAAGAGGGCGGTGGTGGGCCGATCATTGCCGTATGATATGCTCCTGGCTGCGTACCAGAAGAAGAACCAGGCCAAGCAGCAGAGTTGGTTTCCCCCACCGGACGCTCTCCATATACGTATGCTGACCCGCGCCTGGTGTCTGCAGAAGCGGCCATGGATGCAAACGCGCCTGTGGAAGACGACGACGACGCCAATGCCGGCCCGATTGACTCGGACGAGGAAACGGCGGCGGTGATGAGCGCGCTCGCCCACTGGAACCCGCAGCCGGTCGTCCCTCAGCCAATATTCAACCCGATCCGGCGCCAGTACCAGCTCGCCCGGCTTCACGAGCAGCTGCAGCTGGCCACCAATGGCGGGCGGACCAACATCTTCAAGGTGGTTGGATACGGCGCCCAGAGGCTGCCCGAGGGACACCCCGGATATGGCGATAACGAGGATGCACCGGGCGAGCCAGACAGTGGGCTGCTTCCCACCCCGATGAGGAGATCATCCAATTTTCACCTGCCAGGACAGCCACAGAGAAGACCGTCGATCAGCACCCACGCATAGGGGGCTGAGGCCAAGACCGAGGTCAAGAACGAGGCTGAGGCTGAGGCCAACCTGAGGTTGAGATCGAGACAGGTTGAGGTCAAACCTGAGGCTGAGGTCAAACCTGAGGCTGAGGTAAAACCTGAGGTCGAGGTCAAACTTGAGGTTGAGGACGAGACTGAGGTTGGGCCGAGGTCGAGGACCAGGTCGAGGTTGAGGACCAGGTCGAGGTTGAGGACCAGGCCGATGTTGAGGCCGGGTCCGAGGTTAGGCCAAAGCCGAGGTTCAGGAGGTCGAGGTTGAGTAATCGGTCAGGGCATTTTTTTGCAGGGGGAATTCATGCGAACAGCGGTATGATGGATCAGCTGGGGCTGAGAGCGAGTAACAAACCGGATTGTTGCTTCTTTCACCGACCAAGCGCGAGCAGGGGATGTCAAGGTGGGGGGGCACTGTCTGGCCCCGCGCGTGATCGGCTGGCAGTGTACGGGGGGTGTATGTGTGCTTGGCCCCGTTCCGAGTCAGCGGGCCGGATATCGGGTATGCTGACGGAGTGTATGTGTATCGGCCCCCGTGTCGAGTGTGCGGTCAGTACACCGGCCAGGCAGACGGGGCGTGTGCGGGTATGTACTTGATCCTGCTTCGAGTCCACAGCCCACCAGCCTACGTATAGCTGGCTGGATGTGATCAGTCGGGCGATCGATCAGCGGCAGAGGGTGTGCCATTCCATGCTTTGAATCCGAATGTCGCGCGGGAGGCGCTGGTGGTGGACCCGGAGCTTATCATCAGCAAGGTCTACTCTCGCGCAGGCTTGCCGGGTCTAGAATCCTTCCATCTTCCCGTAGACAGTCGACTGACTGTATTCGGTGCACTTATACAATCGGACAGGTCTTGTACGTCTGGCACACTTCTACTTTATATCATCTCGCAGTTCTCCTAGCTCTCGTATGCTGCTACTTTTCATAGCTAGCAGACGGCCCCCAATGTACTGGTATCGTCCCGTAGTTCTCGTAGGTCTGCCGTACTTTTATTTCATTTCTTCTTCTGCCTTTTGCGGAGCGAGTCGGCTGCATTCAATAATAGATTTGCCTTGCTGGTCTTACTTTTTCCCCTGGCGGTGGGCTCCAGACCTGCAGACCTGCAGGTCCCTGACGTCCCTGATGATCAAGCACCCTGCCGTGCCACCACCGCCCGCATCCCACTACCCCTCAAGCCCGCACCGTCACGCCAGCCAGCCAGCCATCCCGCACACCGCGAGTCCTCGAGACAGCTAGCCGCCAATTGAGCCAATGTCCATCTCGCGAGATGCCTCTCCGACCACCCCCGCCCCCCCGAGTCCTCCCACCCCCCCCATTGCCCCCAACTCCCAATGGCGGCTCGCGTCTTCCGCCGTCATGGGCCTGACCGCTCTCGCCGTCAAGGCGTTCATGTACGGCCTCATCGGCGAGGTCCAGACGACCGGGCTCGGTCCGTTCCTGGACTTTCTCGACGGCCGCCGGGGCGATCGGAGGAGCAGGGGGCTCATCACCGTGTCCAACCACGTTAGCGTGTAAGTTTAATTCGCTTGGCGGATGCGTACGATGGGTGCGTGCATGCACGCACACACCAATGCGCAGGGCCCTCATCCTGTTCATCATGATGATGATCATCCTCCTCCTCTTCTTCCGCTACGGGACCGCACGCAGCTCATGGCATACTGTATGTGTATTTCGCAGCCTCGACGATCCGCTCATATGGTGCACCCTCCCGCTCCGGACGGCGTGCAGCACTCGCGATATGCGATGGGGCCTCGGGGCCCACGACATTTGCTTTAAGAATAGGTAGGTGGCCGGGCCGGCCGGCCGCGCGCCACTCTTCCCTGGAAGGACCACAATTAACCTCGACAGCAAAGTCTCTTCTCCACCTTTTTCCGGCTCGGCCAAGTCCTGCCGACCTACCGCCTGCAGCACTCCCCGTCAGGCGGCCTCTTTCAGCCCACAATCGATCAAGCCATCAGCCTCCTGTCGAGAGAGCAGCAGCAGCAGCAGCAGCTCGTGCCCCAGGTGGCGGCTGCCCCCGCGTCAGGGCCCGCCCATCGGACCAGCCTCAGCTGGCTGCACGTCTTCCCCGAGGGCCGCGTTGTCCAGCACCCCGCCTCCGAGGCGGTGACCGGATACTTCAAATGGGGCGTGTCTCGGCTGGTGCTCGAGGCGGACCCGGTCCCCGACCTGATCCCGATCTTCATCGACGGCACCCAGCACATAATGCCGGAGGACCGGGGCTGGCCCCGGTGGGTGCCTCGGATCCGGGCTTCGGTCTGTGTCGGGTTCGGCAGGCCCCTGGACATGGAGGCCGAGTTTGGAGAGCATCGCGACCGCTGGCGACGCCTGTGCGAGGACCGGCTCCCCGCCGAGCTCATGTACGGGCCGGAGGCAAGGGAGCTGAGGAGCGAGGTCGCGGCCAAGATTCGGGACCACGTGGTCGCCGTCGGACGGCAGTGTCGCAAGGGGAATGTAATACAAGATACGGCATCATCACGTCGATGGACTTGGAGATGATGGTGATCAATATACCAAGACGAGTGCAATGTACGACGCGGGATGACGTCGGCTCGCTCAGATAATAGCCGTTTCGTAAGACGAGACCTATATATAACACATGTCGTTGCTTTTGTCGCTACGGGCATGTCACATATCCAAAGGCACACGCTGATGGGCTCCCACGACGACGGACGTCGTCGACCACGGACCAGTAGACCAAACACTGGTCACCATCACCGAGCCAGATCCGGTCGATAGGGCCAAATTACGGCCCGGCCATCTGGATATCTGCTGATAACGCCAAACAGCCTTGCAGCCACCTGCATATCCGCCAATGAGGCCAGGCTACCTGCTGCCTGCTGCATGCTTGCTACCCGCTACACGCTACCCACTACCTACTGCCAGCTGTCCGCCGCCCGCAGTCGCCTGAATACTCGCTGACCAAGTCAAGCTGCCTCTTGGTCATGTCACCCGAATACCCTCCCCGGAAGCTAATCTACGTCCTGGTATCCTGTAAACCATCCACCGCAGCCGGTCGCTGTTTCCGGCCCTGTTTCCGGCCCCGCTTCCGGCCGTCCCCACCACCACATCGACCCCGGGCTGCCATCACTCTGGGTTGGCATCATTCGCCCCCCGCGGCATGTCCGGAAACTCACCCTGCTCTCCCCTAAACCAAGCGAGAACCTTTGGATCCTAGTATGTCTCATACGAGGCTTGGGTGGGGAGCGTGGGATACCTTGGCTGCGGCTGCGGCGGCTGAGAGGCGAGCATCAGATCGGAAAACCAGTGATGCTTCAGCGCATCGGCAGCGCTGATCCGCATGTCCGGCTGTAGCTGGAGCATCGAGGTCAGGAGATGGAGCCCGGCCCGGTCGATCTGGGGCAGGATGCCGCGAAGCTCCTGCGTGGTGTAGAGCTGAAAGGTCGGCTTGAACTCGGGGAATTGGCTCACGCCGGGCCAGGTGGTCTCGGACGGGGTGCCCATGATCCGGAAGATGCGCTGGAGCTGGTCCTCGTTGGTGGTGCCGGGGAACAGAGGCCGGCCGGTGTACATCTCGGCCATGATGCAGCCAGCGGACCAGATGTCGATGCTGGTGTTGTACGCCCTGCTCCCCAGCAGCACGTCTGGGGCACGGTACCACAGCGTGACGACCTCGTTGGAGAAGGTGTTGACGGGAATGCCAAAGGCGCGGGCGAGGCCGAAGTCGCCGAGCTTGAGGGCGCCCTTGCTGTTGATGAGCAGGTTCTGCGGCTTCAGATCGCGGTGGAGGACCCGGCTCTGGTGGCAGAAGTCGATGCCCTTGAGGAGCTGGTACATGAACGATTTGATCACCGCCGGCTTGAGCGCGCCCTTCTCGCCGTGCGAATCCATGTACTTCTTCAGGTCGCCATCCATGTACTCGAACACCAGCATAAGTTTGTTCTCGGTGTGGATGACGTCGTGTAGGGCGACGATGTTTTCGTGTTTGAGCTCCTTCATAAGGGAGATCTCGCGGATGGCGGTGGAGGGGGTGCCTTCCTCGCTATCGAGGTGTATCTCCTTCAGGGCGACGAGCTCGCCGGTCTGGCGGTTGCGGCCTTTGAAGACCTATTCCGGCAGATCGATTGGCAGGGCGTTAGCAGGACCGCTAATCAGCAGGGAAGGGGGCAGAGAAAGGGGGCGAGCGAGGCGAAGGAGGGGGGCACCAACGGTGGCATAGGTGCCCTCGCCCAGCTTCTCAAGCTGCTGGAACGAGCTGGGGTGTCGTTTGCCATCCATGGTGGAAGGCAGCGAGAGGTATCAGGGCCCGGGGCCGAAAAGTGCTATCCGTGATGGCGGTCTGGTTGAGCAAGGCTGGCTGGTTGGCAGGCAGGCCGGCGGGGGGGGCAAGGAATAACTCTGGGACCGGAAACGATGCCGGATTTTCAGCCAGGGGAGACAGAATTGAACAAATAATGGTCCGAGTGGGCATGTATGGCTGGTAACGACGAAGGAGTGTCCCGGGTCATGAGTGTCCAGTTTGTGTGTAGTGATGGGGTTGAGGTTGGTCAGCAGTCTCGTACACTGTTGACTAACTGCATCATTACATCAATCTTGGCTGAGGGGCAAAGCAAAGACGCGGCGGGGTCAAGGCGCGCGGCTCTGGCTCTACACCTGGACACTGTGTGGCGCCGCACCACCAATCAAGCTGCCACTTCAGCCGCGCCCGACAAACGAGGCTGCCTCTTTTCCCTCGATGGCGCAGCATCGAGCTGGAATTAATGGGCTGCAAACTGATTCATCATTATTTCGAGGCCAGAATAAAACACAATAAACTGTTGACGCATTAAATATTTAAATGAATTAAAAAAGAAAAAGAAAAAAGGAACAATACTGCTACGGAACCAAGGCCACAAGACCACCACCAAAAATTCATTTATCCTACAAAATGGATTTGAATAATCGAAATATCCAAAAAGCCCATTAAATCAAATAAATTTTTGACTCATTAAATATTCAAATGAATTAAAAAGAAAAGAAAAAAGGAACAATACTGCTGCGGAATCAAGGCCACAAGACCACCACCATTATACCACGTGGCAGCAGCCGCAGCACCAGAATTGGCGGCCTTTTTGTGCACACACAACAACAGCCTTCTCGAACGCCACCTCGCCCAGCTGCACCCTTCTCTTTCTATCATCATCACCTCCGACTCTTCAACAGCATTGCGAGCATCGCGACCATCCCAACCATCATCAGAACTGACCGCCGACTCGGCCTGCTTACTGCCCTTCCCAGCCATGGCCTCCGATCAGACCCAGTTCCTGGGCGTCACGCCGCCCATGTCAACGGCGCTGCCGACCGAGTCCGAGCTGAAAGCCACCACGGCCCTACTCGAGGAGCTCCGCCGCCAGGACACGTTTGAGAGCGCGTCAGACACAGAGAAGCGGTTCGTCAATATTCCCTCCCATCCTGGCCGCACCGCGCGCGCGCGTGCAGTGCATGCCGTGCGTGCGCGGCGCGCACCTCTGACCAGTGGCCCGCGGTTTGCTAACATGTTGCGCGCGCCCGCGTCTCCTCTCTATCCAGCCGCAAGGTGCTTGCGTCGCTCCAGAAGATCTGCGACGAGTTTGTGAAGAAGGTGGCCCGCGAGCGGGAGCCCAGGAACGAGCAGCTCATCAAGAACGCGCGCGGCAAAATCTTCACCTACGGCAGCTTCCGGCTCGGTGTGTACGGGCCCGGGTCCGACATCGACACCCTCGTGGTGGCGCCGAAATACGTCACGCTCGACGACTACTTCAGCTATTTCCCCGACCTGCTCGTCCAGATGGCGCCCAAGGGCGCCATCACTGACCTGTCGGCCGTCCGCGAGTCCCACGTGCCGATCATCAAGTTTGAGTACTCATCCATCAGCATCGACCTGATCTTCAGCAGGATCGCGGTGCTCAAGGAGCTGCCGATGCAGAACTTCGACCTCAAGGACATGAATCTCCTGCGCGGACTCGACGAGAAGGAGCTCCGCGCCCTCAACGGCACCCGCGTCTCGGACGAAATCATGGACCTGGTCCCCGAGCACAGCACTTTCCGACAAGCCCTCCGCGCCATCAAGCTGTGGGCCAAGCAACGGGCCATCTACGCCAACATCATGGGCTTTCCCGGCGGCGTCGCTTGGGCCATCTTGGTGGCGCGGGTGTGCCAGCTCTACCCGAAGGCGGCCAGCTCCCTGGTGCTGCTCAAGTTCTTCGCCCTGATGATGAAGTGGCAGTGGCCGATGCCGGTGGTGCTGAAGCAGATCGAGCAGGGCCCGCTGCAGGCTCCGGTCTGGGACCAGAAGGTTTGTGCCGCCGCGGCCGTTGCGCGGATCCGAATCAACGCGCCATGCGATGGATGCTGACTGCAGCGGGGTGTGATGTGCATAGTCGATGGTGGGGAGGAACCACCTGATGCCGATAATAACGCCGGCCTACCCATCCATGTGCTCGACGCACAACATCACCCACTCCTCCCAGCACGTCATTCTGAACGAGGTCACGCGCGGCTTCAACCTCACGGCCAGCATCATGGACGGCAAAAAGCCGTGGAATCTGCTCTTTGCGAAGCACACCTTCTTCACGGCCGACCACAAGTATTACCTCGCCGTCATCTCGACCGCCACCTCGAAAGAGTCCCACAAGTCCTGGTCCGGCCACGTCGAGTCCCGGGTCAGGTTCCTTGTGACCAAGATCGAATACGACGGCTCCATCAAGCTCGCCCGTCTGTTCACCCATGGCTTTGCTCGGGTCCATCGCTGCACCAAAGAGCAGGTGGCCCAGATCTTGGAGGGGAGCCTGGCTTATTTGGTGAAAGATGGCGGGTCCGATCAGGCTGATGGCGAGAAGGAGGGCGAAGAGGAGAAAACGAAGAAGGAAGAGGGTACCGGCAGCGACGGCCTCAGCACCGTATACACCACTACCCACTACATCGGACTGGAACTGCAGGAGGGATCCAAGTCGCTCGACCTCTCCTTCTGGGTTGATCAGTTCAAAGCCCAGGTGTACAAGAAAGGCGGCTACGACCCGGCCGAACACCAGCTCCAGGTGGCCCATGTCCGAAGGTAAGACAGACTGGACCAGCCGTCTATCGCTCTCAAGTCGCCGCCACTACCGCCGCCACCACCCCCCCCCCCTGCCGAATTTTGCTCACCCCCGTTTCCGGTATCTAGGTTCGACCTTCCCGACGATGTCTTCGAACCGGGCGAGAAGAAGCCGCAGCGGAAGAGGATGACCAACGGCAGCGCGGCCAAACCCGTCGCCGCCGCCGCCGCCCCTGCCGCAGCTAAACCCGCTCCCGCCGTCGCCGCGGCTAAAGCTGTGCCTCCCTCTGCCAAGTCCACCCCCGCCGCTGCCGAGGCCAAACCCGTCCCCGCTGCCGCCGAGGCCAAACCCACCCTGGCCGCCGCCGAGGCCAAGCCCACCCCGGCCGCCGCCGAGGCCAAACCCATCCCGGCTGCCGTCAAGGTCGAACCCGTCCCCACCGCCGCCGAGGCCGAACCCGTCCCCACCACTGCCGAGACCAAACCCGCCCTCGCCGCTACCGAGGCCAAGCCCGTTTCCGCCGCTGCCGAGGCCAAACCCGCCCCCGCCGCTACCGAGGCCAAGCCCGTTTCCGCCGCTGCCGAGGCCAAGCCCGTTTCCGCCGCTGCCGAGGCCAAACCCGTTTCCGCCGCTGCCGAGGCCAAACCCGTCTCCACTGCCGCCGAACCCATCACCGCTGCTGCTACCACTGACTTTGTCGCCACCGCAGCCAACCCCAGCGCGGACCCGACCAGCGCCGCTGCCAAATCCATCGCCACTGCCGCTACCACTGAGCCTATCACCGCCGCCAGCCCTGTTACCAGCGCGGCCAAACCCACCAGCGGAACTAGCAGCAGCATCAGCAGCATCAGCAGCACCAGCAGCAACAGCAGCACAAACGCCGCCACTGCCGCTGCCACCACCACCGCCCCCGCCAAGAAGCGGACCGCCACTTCAGAGGTACTAATGAAAATGCGCCACCAGGATGACATGATCGCCGCCCACCCTTTGGTGAAGGCCAGCATGGCCAGCATCATTTCTCTCATCCCGGCTCCTCCCCTTTGAAGGTCCAAGGCTGACGATGTGTGTAGGATGTGACCACCCAGCCTACTGCCAAGCGGCAGCAGACCTCAGTTGCCGCAGCTGGGTGACTGCATACTCGACCTGGCGGGCACATCACCGGCCGAAATCCTGTACCATCACATCAGCATTGGGGGTCCTAGGCTCGCATGCATACAGACCCCAGAGCATCCAAGATGTTGCTTGCGGCCCGACCACCCCATCCAAAAAAACATCCACTGCTTGCTGTGTTCTGCCCCGCATATACTCACCCGCAGCCGCAATCTGTTCATTTGCCGCCCACTCGGACCCACCCGACACGACACGGGACTTGGGATCCGTCCAGGTCAGTAAAATACTCCGTTCATGTGTCGAGAAATGAGTCCGGATCTATGGCCAGGGCCTAGACTCATGATACAGCCACTTGATGGGAGAAGACGGCCATATCCAGCGAGCGAGCGACTGCGAGGGTGGGACATGAGCACCAAAAAAAGACAAAAAACAAGAGAAAATCAAGAAAAAAAAACAGGACAAGGGATTGTTTCGTTTCCGCTTGACCCCACCCCATCATCCGTCGTTTCTACGGCTGATGACTAGACAGAGAGCATTGTCGATTGTCGGGCCGAGTCTGGGTCGGCTCAGCAGCAGCACGGCAGACACGACTAGCACACCAGCCTCCTCCACTGACAAGCCCGTTGCGTAGGGACATGATGAATCTATTCATCCGTCCTGGTTGGATGGGTTGCATAACTTCGGAAGGCTATGGTTGCTAGATCTATTCTAATAAAAGGCCGCATGGCCATGTACCATCTCAATCTCTCCAGGGTCTCCGGGGCCGTCTGGTGATGTTGGTGATGATGATGACTGGCTGGGATGATTTGTGGGGTACCATCCCACCTGAGCTGTCTGATGACGATGTTGATAATGGTGGCGGCTTGGATGATATGAGGGACTCGCAGGTCATGTGTATATCGATATCTATATGGCCGTCACCCCCTTTCTGCCTCCGCGGTCCGACCGCCCATGCATTCGCGCATCCCATGGGCTCGCTCGCCGACTGCCTCTCTGTCCGGTCGTCATCCTCTCCGGTGCAGCCAGACGACCCAATGACATATACTCGTTCATTATACAAGTAGGTCATCTATGCACCAGGTAGATGTCGGTACGACCAGGTCGGTCGGGCATACATGCACGCATGCGAAGAGATTCGTTCCCATGCACTGGCTGTCTATCTGGCTAGCCGCCATTGCCATCGCCGACAGGAATGCTCAGGGGTGAGCCACCTAGCAATGGGGAGGGCACGCGCTCGATTAGTACTGTGGAGCCGCCTATCCATCGGTATGGCGTCCTCCCCGTTGGTGTAGCCAGACCACCAAAGAATTCCATACTACGCTGGCGATCTATCTCGTCACCGACCATAGGGCCCGGGGGTGATCCATCCATCAATGTAGAGGACACGCTCGGGAAAGCAGTAGTCCGCAAGAGACTCGGCGGCGCCGTCGGTATAGCCAAACTCAATACTACGCTGGCTATCTTGCTATCTATATCGCTGTCGTTCCCATCGCCGGCAATAGTACCCAGCAATGTGAGCCATCCATGAATCAATCAGAATGGCACGCATGCATGCTGGCCGGATCATCACCGCACTTCTGTTGGCCTGCGCATCGCTCCCCTATACGGCGCACCTGATCTTATAGCTCCCCCGCATCGAATGCTCATTGCGGGCCTCGTCGTGCCCGCCCCCCCTCCCCCCACTCCTATCCAGTCCACGTCCGGTATAACAATATTTTTTGAGCCGCCGATCCACCGCCACCACCTTTTTCCTATACAAGTACAGCAGTCAGGTACATCCACCACCACAGCAGGCCGAGCAAACTCGGGGCCATGTCTTCAGGTCTGGGCACTGGAGGCCACGCCTCGGACCGCAGGCTTGTGGTAATCCACAATACTCTGAAACCCCCTGCGGAAAAGCGACAAGACAGCGGTGGTTAGCACAATCGCGCACCCATGCCGGCCTGACGGGTCAACTCACTGTATCAGATCGAAGCCCTGCTCCTCCTCCAGTTCTTCCGGTCCCCTACTGGTTGCCGCCGCCGCCGTCGTCCCCTCGCGAGCCTCCATTCGAGGGGGCCTCGTGGGGCTAGGCTCGGGAGACTTGACACGGCTCGCAGGAGGGGGACTGCTGCTCTGAGGAGGATTGCTGGCGCCCGGTCGCAGCGGACTCAGCTCAAAGTGAACCGGCGGCTTGAGCGGGGTGCTCCCAACATCGGCATATCGCCAGAACGGAGCCGGAGAGCTCGTCGGCATGTGCTGGCTGGGTCTCTGCGCGGTGCTGGGGGGCGCGAGCTTGAGATGGAACTTGGGCGGGGCCGGCGTGACAAACGGAGCCGAATCTTCCTGGAGATAGGATGACGCCAGAGTCGGGGAGTGCGGGATGGTGGAGAAGCTTGAATTCCCGGCAGCTGCGGCGGCGGACACCAGCCGGGCTCGGGGGAGCGGACTGTCGTTATCGGGCTGACAGGCGCCCGACAGCATGGAGCTGCGCTTCCTATTTCGGTCCGGGGTCTCATTCACCGCATTCGCCGGAGTGTTTGGCCCTCCCGGGGACATGACGGGAGATCCTGCCTTGCGCTTACGCGATGACGCCTCCTTGGGGCTGTGGTGCGAGATGTAGTTCAGATGGCCGGGGCTGGAGGGGGCCGACGAGCCGCGGTGGCCTCCCCGCCCGACCCTGTACGCGTTCCTGATCATCTCGTCCTTGGACTCGGGTACGATGTGCCACTTCATGCCCTTGCCGGGCTCGTCCGTGGAGCGGGCCACCTTGTCGAAGGCGGGGTTGAGAGAGAGGTTGTGGCGGATCGAGTTCTGGGGGGGCCGCAAGTCAGTCGGGCCACGATGGCGCTATGCTGCTACTGTGTGCTATGCCGTGCTGCTCGGGGACTGCCGGAATCCACACTCACCTGCCAGCCGCCCGGCTGCTGATGCCTATAGTACGCGTAGTTGCCCATGATGAAGTTGTATATCCCGTTGAGGTTCAGTTTCCCATCTGGTGTCTGCACTATGGCCTGGGTGATCAGCTGCGCGTAGCTGTACTGCGGTTTCACGTGCTGGTTATCGTCGTGGCTCAGGTCGACCCCGGGAGAAATACCGCTACCAGCGGTCGCCGCGGCGGGGTCGTCGCGGCCCGGAGAGGCAGGCGGAGCTCTGATTCGGGGAGGCGGAGTTCCGGGGGCTGGGTGCTCTGGCAGCGGCGGCAAGGCCGCGATAGGGACGGCTGGTTGCGACGATTGGTTTCGGCCATGCTGGTGAGCCGGATTCGGCGGATCTGGAGGGGCAGGGACCGCGGCCGCCGATGCGGCCGCCGTCATCGTGGCCTTCTCCTCCTCCGATATGGCCAGTCCGGCCCTCTGGCGGTAGACGGGATCAACGCTGAGCGGGGTGAGAGCCAGCGGGAGGACAAACATCATCTCGACGGTGCCGATTTCGATGACCTCGCCGCTAGAGAGGACGTGCGAGTCCTTCACCTTCAGCGGGACGCCATTGACCTTGGCTCCGTTGCGCCCTCTGACCTCGAGGACCCACTTCCCGTCGTCAAACACGACGCTGGCGTGGAGTCGAGACACCATCTTGCTCGGACCGAGATCTATATGGATCGTTGCTGCTTTGCTCTCGTCGTCCTGCACCGTCGTGGTCGTCGTGGCCGTGGCCGTGGTCGTGGTCATGGTCGTGGTCGGCGTTGACGTTATCGACGTTATCATCGTCGGGAGGTCGAGGGCCGGGGGTGGGGGGGGGTCGGAGCGTCGACCGATGTTAAGGGCCAGCATGTTGACGTAGTACGTCCAGTCCCGAGCAGAGATCTGTGCGTACGCCTGGACCCCGTCCCTCCTCCCCTCGTGCCTCTTGTTCGAATGGTCCTTGCTCGCCTGGACGGGCACGTCCGGGGCGAGCAGATGCGGGATGATCTGGGACACCAGCTGCTGCTCGGACGTCTTATCGGCCCGGTCTGCGGCGGGGGCGACATCTCCGTCGTCGTCGTCGTCATCATCATCGGCCACCACGGCAGCGGGAGGCTGAGAAGGCGATGGGTCGCTGGCCTGTGGCAACAGCGAGCAAGAGTCAGGCCGGCACAATGATACGACTACTCCAGGGACTCCAGGGAGGGTGCCGGCCACCTACCTTCTTTCGACGTTTCAAAGGTCGCAGCGGCGATGAGGGGACGCTCTCCCGCTGAGACCCGCGACGAGGCTTCTGCGTACGCTTCGTGGGCCGTGTCATTTTTCGTGATAATAATTTGGGTCGGATCGGCTGGGGTGGTGGATGCGGCGGATGGAAGAAGGATGAACGACGGCTCGGACAGAAATGATTGGAGGGGTGTGTGGTTTTCAGGGCGCGCGCCGCGCCACACACACCACCATCCAGACCGCGTAGAGAGGGCAGGGTAGAGAGGGCAGGGTAGAGAGGGCAGGGTAGAGAGGGCAGGGTGGCAGGGTGGCAGGGTAGAGCGGGAGCAAGGGCGAGCAAGGGCGAGGGAACGCCCGAGGAAAATAGCCACACCTGGCAGTCCGTCTCTGGCCGATCTCTGCACAGGCCTCGGCAACAGAGAAGAACTATATCTTCTCCATGTGGCGGGTCCACGTCTCCATCACCGATCACGGGGGAAGCATTTTGCATGTACCAAGCAACCATTATGGCCGCGATGTTGGTATTGGGCCAACGGTGTTGTTGCCCCCCCCTCCCACTTGTATCCCGGCCAATGGATGTATGGATGCGGACGGGGGAGCTGCTCGCTGCTGCAGAATCGCTCGCCAGCGACAACCTGGCCCGCCAGCCGAGCAAGGGCCAGGTTGCTTGCTGGGGAGGGGCTTGCCGGGAAACGCGCTGGATTGGTCCGATGAGATTGATTTTCTCTGCCCGCCTCGGTTCTACATAGCCGACCAGCATTATCCGCGCCACCGTCCGTCCCCGTCCGTCCCCGGATCAGCCAGAAAAATGCGCGAAATAATCACCCTGCAGCTCGGTCACTTTAGCAACTATGTCGCCACCCACTTCTGGAATGCCCAGGTACTATACCTGCATACATACCGCTGAGCCGGTGACGTGACGGGCTTTCAGACCCCGGCTCTGCTGCTTGCTTGCTTGCTGCCCCGCCCCCCACACCCGCATTCTGTCTAACTTGGCTCCGTCGACCCAGGAGTCGTACTTCACCTACCAAGACGAGGCCGACGACCAACCATCATCGCCGGTTGCGCACGATGTGCATTGGCGAGTCGGCCTCGGCGCTGACGGCTCGGACACGTTCCTGCCTCGCACCGTGATATATGACCTGAAGCGTGGCTTCGGCTCTCTCCGCAAGATAAACGCGCTCTACGAGACCCCCGCGCGTCCGGGCGCCCCGCAGGCCGCATCCTGGTTTGCCATGCCTCCTCCCCGCCCCCCTTCCCCCCCTCCCATCTATCGATCCGAAACGCCGCTCGGCCGTACGCTCGCCAACCGCTACCGTCCCGTCGGTGCACAGGGATACCAGCCCGGTCACGAAGAGGCTACCGCCGATCCCGAGAAGCGCATACGTCGAGAGCCTGGACAGCGGCGGCGGCGGCCCGCCTAGGCTAGAGACCAGCTCGGTCAGATACTGGTCAGATTTCTCTCGGGTCCTCTACCACCCCCGGTCCGTGGTCCAGCTGCACCAGTACGAGGTCGACTCGGCAGTGTGCCCGTTTGACGGCTGGGAGCTGGGCCGGGAGCTCTTCGGCTCGGTCGACAAGGATGAGGACATGATCGATCGGGACTGGCGTCCGTTTGTCGAGGAGTGCGATCAGATGCAGGGCATCAGCGTCGTCTGTGGTCTCGATGACGGGTGGGGGGGCTTTGCTGCCGCGTATCTCGAGCGGCTGCGGGACGAGTACGGCAAATCGTGCATCTGGACGTGGGGCGTCCAGGACCCGGATCGACCCGGGACCTCGTCCCGGGAGCGGCGGCGCGGCCTGCTCGCCAACGTCATCCGGTCGCTCGAGGCCATGCACGACACCAGCACGGTGGTGGTGCCCCTCGGCCTGCCGGCGCCGTCGTCCGGGCTGCCACCATCTGTCACCATCGACAGATCTTCTCGCTGGCATACGTCTGCTCTCCTCGCCACCGGGCTTGAGTCTGCCACCCTCCCCTCCAGAATGAGGATGAACCACAGTTCTTCGGGGGAGACTATGTGTCATCTGGGTGATCTGGCTAGGGATCTGAACCCTCGCGGCACCCAGCCGGTGGCCAAGCTTCGGCTTCAGGTTGGCTCGGACCGGGCTGAGGGGGATTGGATCGACCTCTCCAGCCTGGTTAGTGTCCCTATCACAGCAGGTCCTCGAGGCAGGGCCGGTGGCCGCGAGAGCAGTGGCAATGCGCTTGGACGGATCGTTACCAGCCGGGGTCCCTCGGTCCTAGAAACCGAATTGTCTCGGCGCGCAATACCCACGAGCCATGAAGCCAAGTCAGTCGGGAACAATTCTCTGCCGTCCTCCTCCTGCCTCCTGCCTCCTGCCTCTTGTCTCCTGCCTCCCCTGCCTCGCGTCGCCTGCCTCCCCTGCCTCTCCTGCCCCCCCTGCCGCCCTGCCACCCTGCCTCGAGCAAGGCTTATCAAACATGCCCCCCCCCGATCCGTCCAAGCGCTAACATGTCAATAACCCCCCCATCCAGCTATCATTGTGCAGTCCCTTTCCCCCAGGTCGATAGCTTCCCCGAGCTGTATGCCCCCCCCGCCGGGACAGCGGACTTGGCCGGGCTCGAGGTAAAAACCGTCATCTCTACCGATGTCGGCCTGGCCGGGGACTTCAAGCTTCTTAGGGACCAGGCCCGCGCGCTCTTCGAGCCGGAAAGCAGGGAGAGGGTCCTCGACTTCCTGGCCAGCATGGTTGATGCGTATCAGGATGGGTGGTCCAGCGGCAGCGATGAGGATGATGATTAATCAGATTGATAGACGACAGCATGCCGTGCCGGTCCCTCCCCACAATGTTACTGTCTGATTGACCTCCCTCCCGCATACCACCCTTTCTCGTTATAGTCCATATTACCGCTCGACCAGATTCGGCTGATCTGCACTTGACATTATCTACAGAGGCGAGGTTGTGACGGGGACTGGGAGGTCGTACTCATTTATCACATTCTATCGACTGCCCGACCAGCTGCGAAGGGAGGCAGGCGGGTGGGTAGGGCTGAGAATCATACACATCATGCACATGTCAGCCGGCCAGGTTCGAAGGTGACTCATAACTGGCGCTGCCAGGTTTCTATAACCGTCAATCTGGACGGCCAGTTCTAGAGTGAAGATGTTCTAACTCGTACAACCTCGGCAGAAGTAGTCAGTACATAATATGTAATAGGCATTTTATATACCCCATTAGGCCGCCTGCCAGCTGACACACTCTACCCCCCCCACCCCATGTCAGGCGGCAACCACACCCGACAACTTGACCAGCCACGATATCTTTTTGGTGCTCTCGCCCTTCCTCCTCGATGCCAACTCAAGGATCCGAGTTGCCGGGGCACATGCCGAGGATCAGTCAGGAACTAGCAGTCTGCAGCATCTGCACGTCGCTTGGCACTTCCACGCCCGTGCCGCCGTTTTGACTTGGATTGCGAGTCCGAGCCCTCGATGAACTTGATCAGTTCATCAATGCTGCGCATGTCGATCTTGGGACTGATTTCGGCGTGGGTGGCCGAGTCGGCGGCACGGGACAGTTCCGCTGCCACCACGGCGGCCGTCCCCCGCAGGTTCCTCGCCCCCGGCAGGCTTCTTGCCCCCTGGCCGGCTGCGAAGTGGAGCGACTGCCGGGTCTGCAAACCCTTGACGCGCTTGGCGATGACAACAGCGTTGTGGGTGAGCTGCTCCAACCAGCCCTCGGCCTCCTTTGTGTTCGGGTTGTCTGGTCCCATATGATTGAGGAAGATGGTGTAGGACTCCTTCATCCGCCGCACTGCCCCCTTGGAGTCGTCGTCCAGAGCTAGGGCCTGCGCCAGTTGGAAGAGGTGGGCGGCAACAGGGATCGACTGCTTTCCGTGCAGGTCCTCGCAGATGCGGAGGGACTCCTCAAACCAGAGCCTGGATTCGCGGTATGCCTTGATATGCTGCAGCATCACGGCCGCGTTGTTGACCGCCGTGACGCGGTCCGGGTGGTCGGGGCCGTAGATGATCTTCCACAGCTCGAGTGCGTGCCTGTTGTACAGCAGGGCGCCCTTGATGTCCTCGGAATGGAGGAGAAATATGCTGAGGTTGGTGTAGTTGAGCAGGGTCTCGGCCGAGTCGACTCCCAGGGTGCGCTCCGAGACGATGACGGCCTTCCGGGCGAGCTCAATTGCCACGTCTTTCTCGCCGAGTTGGAAGTGAAGCATGGAGAGCGAGTTGTAGATGCGGGCAACCTCCGGGTGAAGAATTCCGTATATCTGCTCATGCAGCGTAAGCGACTCTAACAAGAGCTCCTGCCCGATCTTGTGCTGCTCGTTGGCGAGGGATAGTCGGCCTGCCTCAAGCGCCTCCTCCGCAAGGCAGCTTTGAGGGCCGGAGTGCTTGACAACGGGGACGGCATTTACGATGTCGTCGGGGGAAAATGTGCAAGCGGCCGGGGCGATGGGACTGGACGACTTGGGCGACTCTTCCCTGCTCTTTTTCTTTTTCTTCTTGCCATCACTGGTGCCGGCCCCGATGGCCCCGATGGCCCCGCCGGCAGAGACCTCGTTCCCGGTACCGTTCGAGACAAGTGGCCCGAACCGGTCAAAGACGTAATCTCTGGCCTGTATCTGTAGACCGAGGTAGAGGGAGATCTGCCGCAGCAGCTGGACTGGTCGCATAGTCAGATGCCAGTCCGGCTCGAGTTCATAGCGATATCGACGGAGAGTTTCATTCCGGATCAGTTCGCGCACGCTCTCGGGAGTCAGCTTGGCCCACGACCAGTCTGCACCAGGGTAGAGATCCTTGAGGGCCTCGTCTATATGGGCCTCTGGCTTGTCGTTCAGGCGGAAGCCGAGCAGACAGTTCAGCATGTGCGCTACGCAGGCTGCCGTCAAGGGGAGGGGAAGCAACCTGAGGCAGGCACCGGCAACATGCTTGAATGAACGACTGATCATCTCCTGCCTGCACAGAATTCGGAGGCACAACAGCTTGGGGTTGTCGGACAGGGCGGCGAGCTTGCCGATGTACCGGATGTTGATGCCGCGCTTGTGGAGCAGGTGGCTCAGGGAGGGCCCGTCCATGGGGAAGCTGATATCGGACTTGCTCAGGTCACGGATCAAGTTGGGAATGGTGCAGTCTCGGAGATACTCGCACGCCTGGCGGACATCCTGCTCATCGCGGCGCATCTCTTCCTTCTCATCCTCGGTCTGCGGCATCTGGCCCGTGAAAACATCGGGGTTGAAGGCCAGATACGGCATCCAGGCTGGATTCTGGACGGCGGCGGCGGCGATGGCGGCGGTGGCGGTGACTGGAGGGGAGGATGTCGTCCCGTTCGGTGGCTTTGCCGTCTTCCCCGGCGACGGGCCGGGCTCTTCGGCCGGCGGCGTCCAAGATCTACCCGCGCCGGCAGCAGAAACTTGGTCGATATTTCCGGCGGATGCTCTAGCCTGGTCCGGTCCGGCATCAGAGATAGCTTCCCCGACTTTTCCAGCAGATGCGTCTTGTTGGACTGGGTCGGCAGTGGCCACTGCCCCGGTTTCCCCGGTTTCCCGGGATTCCCCGGTCTCCCCGGTCTCCCCGGGTGGCGCTTGAGGTTGTAGGCGGTTGGCTCCAGTGGCAGCGACCGGCTCCACGCTTTCTCCAGCTGGCGGTGCTGCTGCTGCTTGAGAAGACGGGTCCGCTGCGCCGGCCGCGGTCGCAGTCTCGATCTCGGTCTCGGTCGCCGTCTCGGCCTCGGTCTCGGTCTCGGTCTCGGTGCTGTCAGTCGCCGTGTCGGTCGGCGGTGGAGTCTCGTTGCGGGCCGCAGCCCGGCCGGCCTGGTCAGCCTGCCCCGCTGCCACAATCCTCTCCCTTATCTTGTGCCTCGCATATAATTCGATAAACTCGGGCCTCAGAAGAGCCATCCGGTGCGGATACTTGAGCGCCTCATCTTTGGACGAGTCGGCCGGCCAGTCTTCTACCCATGAAATGTCGAGCGGGGTGAGGCGGAAGAGATCGAGCGCATACTTGCGCCCATCCGTCCCGAGGAAGCCCTTGGTCTCCACGCTTGCCTCCATCTCGACCCGTTTCCCTTGTCCGTCCCACACCGGATGTTTCTTGATTCTCAGAGCGCGGGACATGGCGGCGAAAAGGGGGACGAACCGGTCGTCGGATGCGACCACCTCCTTGCCATCGACCGCGCCGTAGTCGATCTGATTCTCGGCCGGGTCCCGCTGCTTCAGGATACCGGGGACGATGCTCTGGGCAACGATGCGCTTGCCGAGATAGTCTATGAGGACGGACCCCGACGTGTGGAGGCCGTCAATGTCCAGCTGATTGATGTGCCGCACTCCGGAGACGTCCTTGCAGGTGGCGACGCGGGCGGCCTCGTCGCCGCCCTCGGCGGCGAATGTGCCGGCGCCGTCGGCGCCAAAGGAGAAGAAGATGTTGTTGTAGACAAAGATTTGGGTCTCGGTGCTCTCGGCCGGGTTCAGGGGCGAGATCTCGCCCCTCGCGGCCAGCACGGCCGCTCGGGTGGCCGCGTCGACGTAGTCGGCGTGAAGCTTGCACATGAGCCGCTCTCGGAAGATCTTATCCTGGAGCGAGTCCTTGGGGAGTTCTTTGGCGGACTGTATCTCCTCGTTCCAGTCGCGGAGAGTCTCGGCATCGTCGATTCCGGCGATGAGGCATGCTTCCTGTGACCGGGTCAAGTCGGGGCTGTGGGAGCAGAGCGGAGAGGAGATGGCGGGGGCGACCCAGGGTGAGGCCGGCAGAGCATGGGTGACCTGGAAGGTCGATAGTGGCTCACGCCGGCGGTTGTACTTGACGAGCGCTTCGAGCGCGGACCCGAAGGAGGGGGACAAGATGCCGAGAAGAGACAGCAAGGAGTGAGCAGCGAGCGGTGGTCCCTTGGCGGCGGGCCGGGCCGAGGGGTCGAACTTGACGTTTGATGACTTGTTTACGTAGAAACCGCCGGTGTGGGAGGTGATCTGGAACTGGTCGCCCTCGTTGGTGGTCACGGCGAGGTACAGCAGGTGCCCTCTCTGCCGCTGGTAGCACGGGGGCGGGTTCCAGGCCGACAGGCCGATGGATTTGACGGTCCTGGGTGGGGGGTCGCGA
Source organism: Bertia moriformis (assembly GCA_025802115.2). Classification (NCBI taxonomy): domain Eukaryota; kingdom Fungi; phylum Ascomycota; class Sordariomycetes; order Coronophorales; family Bertiaceae; genus Bertia; species Bertia moriformis. Next base: position 546,820 of record JAOYNC020000008.1, read on the forward strand.
GGGGGAGGAAGCAATGTCGACAGTGGAGGGGTGGCGGAGAAATTGTAGTCCTTGATGAGGTCGATGCCGGAGAGATGGTCTGCGCTTTCGGTCAGGTCCTCGAGAATCGAGAGGCCGGGGAGGATGCCGTGGACGGCATCGGCGCGGTCACGCGGCTGGCCGAGCAGATCTCTCATCCGGATGACATGTATGCGAGCATCCTTTTCCGTGTAGGGGTCCTCGAGCAGATAAATGTCGGGCTCGGGGCCGATGTCGGGGATATCCGCAAGGGACAAGTGATCGTGCAGGCGGGTGTTGTTATATTCCAGATGAAAGCACGTGTACTGAAGCGCGTTTGGGAGGTCGAATATCGAGAGGCGTATATCGTTGACCTGCTCGTGGCTCGGCACCTGGGACCGGAGGTCAGTAACTGGCGGTTGCCGCGTCGAGTGGCAGGAAGGTGGTCTCCGTAGGAGGCGACGGCTGGGGCTTACTGTGAGCTGGACCTTGGGCTGGCCATGGGGCAGGACAATGAAGACGGAAATGAGCCCTGAATGGCGAGAAACAAGTAGAGTTCAGTCTTGGTCCTCTCTCTCTCTATGAGGGGGTCTCACCTTCGAGGCCCAGGTCCGTGCCACTATCCGCCGCTGCCGAATTCTCGGCTTCGAGGCTCGGGTCTGTGCCACGGTCCGCAGCTGGCAAGTGACTCGGGCTCTCAGCATCGACGCTCGGGCCAGAGCCATGATCGACAGCTGGCGGCCGACTCGGGCTCTGAATGTCGTCGGTTCTGGTCGGGTCACGGCCGATACCAGGCGTCACTTTGGACGTCCTCTTGTTAGTCTAGGCAGACCCGTAGCCAGACACCGGCAGAGAATCATCGGCCCCTCGGATACGTGTAGAACGGACCTGTGGCAGGAGGAGATTCGGTCGCCATGGGTGCGACCTTGGCCGAGGACATGGAGATGGGTGGGTGTGTGCAGGGTGGGAGACAAGATCGAAAATGTGGTGGTAATGCTGGTGGTGGTGGTGAGGATGTCACATGTGACGTCAAAGAGCCGGACTGGAAGGAAGCAAGGAGCCGCTCGAGGGGACGGCAAGAAGGGCGAGGGGAGGGGCACTTTGTCCGCTTCCAAGAACAAGCGAGCGAGAAAGAAAACTTGGGCAACTGGAGAAAAAAAGGTCAGAAAACGAAAAAAAAACTGGACCGGGGGCCCGGGATCCATTTATGGCAGAGCACTAGACTAATTTTTGGCTGAGAAAAAAATTACTAGCAGCCTCGAGCTGCAGTGCTTGCAAGTACCGTTACACTGTTCTGTCCTCGCAGGGACCCCCCCCTCTCCCTTTTCACCTTTCCCACCCGGGGCGGCCGGACCGGTACCCGTAGTCAGATGTCGGAGGAATCGATTGGCGCGTCTCAAGTCCATTCAATTCGTCACCCATGCCGATGCCCTCGATCAATTGAAATTTGCAAGCGGGTTAGAATTTGCCAGTCGTACTTTGTGGGATGGTGGGGAAAGTATGTGGGGGGCCGTAGTCCCATCAAGGCAGGGTGGGGTTTGCGTCTCGCTTATATAATGCTTGGGCTGGGTCCCTGGCGCGACTTGTTGTCGGGGAAGCAGTGAGTCAACCAGTCATCAACAAAACATACCTTTAGCTTCACGACGCGGCAGAATCGATAGGGGATATCTTGCTTTTCTACTCGCATCATTCAGCAGTGGATTGCCGATCCGGCAGCACTTCTTTCTAGCATCTTTTACCCTGCATCCCCAGCTGCTCTTTCGCCTTATATTCAATCCTGTGCTGAAGGGTCGGCTGGCCGGCTGGCCACGACATGGAACCGGACCAGACAGGGAGTGCCCTTCTCTCCCCTGCCCGGGGACCGCGGCCCGACGCGGATGATGACCAGACATGGTCTGCAGCGCGCTGCCTCCGGCTGCTCAGGCGCGCACCCAACCTGCTGGGCCTGCTCCGCAAACTCTCCGGGGACGGCAAGATGGCTAAGGAGGATGGTCAGCCACAAGGGTGCCAGAAGCGGCGCAGGGAACGCTCACCTCCGCCGGCCAGCGACGGGACTCTCCAGGACCGCAAGCGACCCAAGCACACATATTCTCGAAAGGACCGGGGGGCGCCCCAGTGGCCGGCCGCGGCTGCGGATGCCCCATGCCGGCCCAAGACCCCGAAGAGGAACTCGGCCAAGGCGACGAGCAAATCGCCGGCGCCCGGCAGAATAGACCTTTCCACGCTATTCCTGCGCAGCGCCCTCCGACAAAGTCCGGCAGCACAGGCCCGGTCGGCGAACCAAGGATCAGCCAGGGTCCAAATAATATCTTGGCAGAACCCATCGTCTATCGCGACGGGAACCAACCGCTTGGGCCGGAAGGCGGACGCGGCTCGACAGGTGATATATGGCGCCATGGCGAGCTGGCTTGCCGAGGTGTTGCGGTCCACCAAGAGCTCCGGCCAACAGAACTCGTTGCTCGCCATGACATTGCGAAAGCTGCCTCAGTTCCTACGGGGGTACGAACAGCAGGAGAGGGAGATGCTGCTGGAGCAAGGGTCCGGGTCCGATTTTGATCAGCCCGAGGCCTCTATCCGGATATATCACGAGCTGGAGCTGCTTTTTGCCCCGGTCGGGAAGGGCTGGAGGCCGCTGCGAGTGCTGGTGCGAGCCCATGCGGTGGCCATGCTCGACCAGGCAATATCCGATCATACCTTGGACCCAGAGTACTCCACCTATCTCGCTCGGCAGTGCTTCTCGGCCGGGGCTGCTGAGGAGGGCTTTCGGCTGCTGGATAGCGTGGTACGGTCGCGGTGCCTGCCCCGTCCCGGCAGCGCGCGAAGCATCCTGGGCGGGGATGCGGGGCTCACGGCACTGAAACACTTGGCGGCCACGCACCTGAGCAAGAAAACTCTGGGGCCGACGCTGGCCAGGCTGTCGGGTCTGCTTCTCGATAAGCAGCTGCCAGTCGACTGGCTGTGCACGGCCGACTTCACCAAGGGAGTGTGGCAGCTGGCCCTGGCCGACCTGATCTCGTCGGCATGCACGGGCCGGCTCTCGCTCGAGTTCGGATCTACAGCGTTGAGGTTGATGGCCGGTCGGCTGCAGTCCCTCCCTGGGGATTCAGATATCAGATGGGCGATGGAGCAGACCATGATCAGCGTCGTGGCGCCGATCTGTGCCACCGCGCTCACTCACGGCCGCTGCGGTGATAAAGATGCGACGGCCAGCCCGGAGGCGATAGCGGCCACCCGCAAGCTGGCCCAAGTCCTGGTCGATGGCCTCGGGGCGGACGTGATGAGGAAGTGGTCGTCGGGACATTACGTGCTGGCCCTCGCGGTCTATCTCGTGTCGGGCTCGGCAGCGGCGACATTGGCCGGGCCGAAAGTGTGGCAGGAACTGAAGCGATGGTCTCGGGAAATTTTGTCAGCCTGCCTCGGACGACAGGGCAAGATGCCGCTGGCTCGGGTCGGTAGCGCCGGCCAGAGTGACATGTACTCCCTGACGGTAGGCCTGATCTCGTCGATCGCTCACCTACGTGGCCGGGTGGCACCACTGGCCGCTCGGCGCCACATCTCCGAGATGGCGGGTCAGATGGCGGGGCTGGGGACGGGAAACCTCTTTGGCCGGCTCCGGTCAGATTGCGCCTTTTCCGTGGCAGGCCTGACAGACGACATTAGAGACGTGGCCTTTGCCGAGTCGGTCCAGGAGGGACTGGACAGAGGCCGAATATCTGGCTCGTGGAGGACGGACTGGCGCTGGGAAGAGGGCATCAGTGAGTGGGTTTCCACCAGCCCGGTCGGACAAACGAAACAGGACAGGTGCATGCGCAAGCCTCTGGTTTCGGTTGAGAATCACCGGGTGGGAGCGGATGGGTCGGGGTAGGCCAGGTCGAGGCAGGGCCGGTCGAAGCAGGGCCGGTCGAGACAGGGCGGGTCATAGCATAAAGTGGGGCGGGATACAACGCAAGGTCTTGCGGCGGGGGGATTGGAAATCCGGCCGGTTGCAAGGCGACTGGAATATCGCTCCGAGGATGGCGGGCTGCCGCGCCTCGATCGGCATCGTGTCGGAGGATGATTGAGGCAGCATGGTGCTGAACTGGTTAATGACATGACGACTTGGGCCTGGGCACCTGAGCCCTTGGCTGGTCGGCTTCTTGTCATTTGAGCGACTTGAATCAAAAATGGTGGACTTGGTTATGGAGATGAGTGTTTCTGACTGAAAATAGAAAAATTATTCTTGCCATGGGCCACCGCCGCTTATGTAAGTTGTGCTGGGGGTGGTGGTGGTTGTGGCATAGCAGAGAGCCGGGAGTGGCCTGGTCATGGAGAGAGATATAGGGATTTAGGGTAACAAGCTCTCTCCACTTGTGGGGGAGGGGGGGCACCAGCACCAGCACTAAATCGGAACTTGCAGGGCTCGCAGTCCGTAGGCCTCCCTACAGAGCCGTTTAACGGGCAGCAGCATAGTGACAATAAGACTGCGTAGGGCCCAGTAGCCAGTGTAACTGGACATGTACTCAAGTGTCGACTCCGGCAGCATAACTCTCTGCTTTCTCTACCCACCCCGAGATAGACGTGCGAGGACTTGATGATGGGGGAATACGGCCGATATCAGCTTTGATCTGCGAGTCATCGGACTGGGCCTGCATAACAGCGGACTCGAGTCCTCCGACTGCTGGCACTGAGACTCCTTTCAGAATGGATTTCGATATGGATTTCTGTCTGGCGCGCCTGGGAACCCCTGCCTCTTGGCCAGTCATCTGGGTGGGCCAGCCGGCAGGGTGCAGTGCCGGCCTCACGCCGAGCACCAACCAGGACTGACTCCCCTGCCGCCACGTGCGCCTGCAAGGTACCCTGCAACTGCCCTCACTGCCGCCCACATTCCCGACTGGTCAATCGACGCGTTCGTGCTGTGTTTCGGCCAGGCGGCCGCAGCCGAATGCTTGGTGTCGGATTGTCAGTCAGGTCACTGCCGGCCCAGTCAGTCAGGCTCTCTGCCCCTTCCTCTGCCACACCCTCTGCCAGGCCCTCTGCCATCCTGCTCATCCGACCGATTGGCAGGAGAGGGAGAGAGACTTTTCTAGATGACGCCCGGTCTAATTAACAGGGTCAGCCGCCGCCGCCGCCGCCGCCGCCTGCCGGGGAGGGCTGTCTGCCCACACTGGCAAACGCCGGCGAAATTGACGGTACTCGCGCGTGCGGGAGTGCGGGGGGCGCAACGGGTAAATGAAGTTGCGTTCCCGCCGCACTGGCGAGTAGGAAAAGGAAAAATCCGCTCCAGGCCAGTTTATGATTGGTTCGCTTCTTTTTGAGATGGCGGCTAGGTGGCCTGCAGGAATCGGACAGGCCCGTTTCAAGTGTAGAGATTTCTCCGCCCACTTGTGTCTGACTGGGACGGCCTGTGCCTGTCTGAAGCGGCCCTGGGCCGGCCGGGCTGATATTTCGGGACCTTGATCCGATTTTCCCGCCAATACTCTGCAGGCCGACCCCCGCCAGCCAGCCATCAGGGCGGATGCCCCTCTTCCCTACCACCATGGGAGGCGGATGGGCGGCAGTTGGACGTGGTCATCGCCCCATCGATCGGACTGATCTTCAGGGTGCGCATGCGCATGCACATCATGGGGGCCCTTGCCCCCCAGCGCCCTTGCGTTTCTCAATGTTTCGCCCCCATGGCCAACCCTCTCTGTGAACCATCTTTTGCGGGCCGCAGGCCTCTCGGAACGTCGGCATCTGATGAGGCTGAGAGGCCATCTATTCCCGCCCGCTCCGCTGCTCCGTCAGTGTGTACGCCCCCCGGGGGCCAGCCCCACTACTACTTGGCTGCCCCCCGGGACACCCATGTAAAAGAGGACGGGTGCCCTGGCATTTCGATTTCTCTCGACTTCTCTTCCCCCCCGCATCTCCCTCCGCTTTCATTCACTTCCCGAGGGAACTCTCGGCCCTTGGCACACACACTCCCTTGACTGTTCCGCTGCGCGTGACCTCTGCCACAGGCCAGATATTTGTTCTTTGTTCTTTTTTTCCGTTCCCACTCGAATTTACTCATTCTTTTCAAACCCAAAATCAATTCGGCCGTGTCTTGCAGCGCAGCACCCTTACGCCGTCACTCTTTCTTTCATTCCTCAACGCAGTCTTGGAACGTACTCGGCTCTGGTCGGCCAACTGGTTGGTTCTGGCAGCCTCCCTACATCTTGTCCCCTCCAAAATCCACCACACCCTCCCCCTCCGAGTCCGCTGCAGGGCCACAGCTCGGATACGCCCCCCACAGGTTCTCACCACTGCTACGCGGGTGTGAGCACGGTTCCCGCTCTCCCACACCCCACCATTCATCGACGAGCTCGCTAGTTCGTGGCCATGGCCTGGGGCTCGACAAGTCAGGTCGACCCCAATCTCAACGAAAACCTCTCATCGTACCTCCTCATTGTGTGCGGCTCCATCGCCATCGCCGTCATCGTCTGGAGAGTGGTTCAGCACTCGACAGCGCTTCTCCGGACCGTCGCCTGTCTGAACAACCCCGGCCAGCAATACTTTTCTCTGCCGCGGGTCGAGCTCGAGTTCTTCAAGACTCATTTCCTCTGGGCCCCGATCTCGCGCAAGAGACACAACCGCGAGATCCAGTTGAGCACGGCAATCAATATCGGCACTCTGCCGACCAGGCTTCAGCTTCTGTTCTTGATCGGATACTTTGCCACCAATGTTGCGTTTTGTGTGGTCGAGATACCGTTCGCGGCCTCGTTCAGCCAGGCTGCTGCTCTGCTGAGAAGTCGATCTGGCACCCTGGCATCGGTGAACATGGTATGTCTCTCTCCCTCTCTCCCTCTCTCCCTCTCTCCCTCTCTCCCTCTCTCCCCCTCTCTCTGTCTATCCATTTCTCTCTTCTTGTCTATCGCGCTCTCTCTCTCTCTCTCTGCCCCCCTCACCCGGCCGGACTAGTGGCTGGACCCAGAACTGACCTTGGCTCGCGTAGATTGCCCTATTCCTACTGGCGGGCCGAAACAACCCCCTACTGACCCTGCTCGGGATCTCTTTCGACACCTGCAATCTACTCCACCGATGGTTCGGTCGTATTGTCATGCTCGAGGCAGTTGCCCATGGCGCGGCGCAGATCGCATCCAACGCCGAAAAGTCCGGCGCCGGGGCCGCCTTCCAGTCCGTGTTCAAGACCGGCTTCCAGATGGCAGGCTTTGTGGTGAGTGGCCGGATCCGGGTCTCGCTGCCGGCCACGACGAACCTGTGCTGACCTGGCCATCGATCCAGGCCACATGTGCCATGGTCGCCATGGTCATCCTGGCGAGCTCTCCGCTGCGGCACGCCTTCTACGAGACCTTCAAGCTGCTCCACATCCTGCTCGCCATCACCGTGGTCGTCGGGCTGTGGTACCACCTCTCGCCGAGCCCGTATCCGCAGCTCAAGTACCTCATCATCACCATTATCATCTGGTCCCTCGACCGGTTCGTCCGGATGATCCGGCTCGCGTATTACAACATTGGCAGCGGGGGCTCCCGCGCCGTCGTCGAGGCGCTTCCCGGAAACGCCACCCGGATCACGGTGACGCTGGCCAGGCCGTGGACATTCGGGCCCGGCCAGCACGCGTACCTGTACATGCCGTCCCTCAGCATGCTCCAGTCCCACCCCTTCTCGGCCGCCTGGAGCGACGAGACCGGCGGCGTGTCGGCCGACGAGGAGCTGCCGATGACCCGGCAAGAGTACATGGCCGGCCGCAAGATGACGGTCTCGTTTGTGGTCCGGGCCCGCACCGGATTCTCCAACGACCTGTACCAGAAAGCCTCCGCCTCCCCGGACGGGGTCTTCTCCACCGTGTGCATGGCCGAGGGCCCCTACGGCGGCGTCCACAAGCTGGAGTCATACGGCACCGTCATGCTCTTCGCCGGGGGGGTCGGGATCACGTACCAGGTCCCGCACGTGCGCGCCCTGGTCGCCGGGTTCGCGAACGGGACGGTGGCCACGCGCAAGATCACGCTCGTGTGGATCATCCAGACGCCCGAGCACCTGGAGTGGATCCGGCCGTGGATGACCGAGATCCTGGCGATGGAGAAGCGGAGGGATATCCTCCGGGTGATGATCTTTGTGAGCCGGCCCAAGTCGACCAAGGAGATACACAGCCCGTCCGCGACGGTGCAGATGTTCCCGGGCCGGCCCAACATGGACACGCTGCTCGGGATCGAGGCCGAGCAGCAGGTCGGCGCGATGGCGGTGACCGTCTGCGGGCCCGGCGCGCTCAGCGACGAGGTCCGGCGGGCGGTGCGGACCCGGCAGCGGAACACGACGGTGGACTTTATCGAGGAAGCCTTTTCGGTGAGTGCGGCTCCGTCTCGACGTCGACTCCTCAGACCGGCCCGGCTTTTTTCTACCTGTGCTGACATGGCTCCCTTATCCGCTGCAGTGGTGATTACGGCCAATGCCCGAGTGTATCAACGAGGGCACGAACCAAGCCCGGCAGGGGCTCCTCGTCCGAGGCTAGCCTTCTCCAGCAGCTCTTTCCTTGCCCGGGGCTTTCCTTGCCAGACCCGGCGGTGGAATTCCTCTTGTGGGTGAGCGAGTTTGGGGGTGCCTTGGGTCGGGCAGGGCAGGCAGCAGGTTGGGGGGCATCCGAGTCTGCCCCTCACCTCTCGGCCTGCCTCGGTTTGGGGATTGGCAGGATCTCCTTTCTAGTATATATATAATAGCTTTATTTACATTCATCGGCAGGGCCATCAGGGTCCATCCTAATGTGCCGCCGGTTGCGATCACGCACCTCCCCATTCTCCCGAGGCTTGCTTGCAGGTGCTGCTTACAAGCAAGCTCATGCGCGGGTGGACCTTGTTCATTCAAACCGTCAAGTGTAGACGGCTGCTGGTATCCTCATCAGCTCCCCCGCCCCGCCGAGGGAGCTGGCTGCTGCTTATGAGGGTCGCTATTTTTGGATATGAGTCATGAGCATGAGCCCCGGCGCGCGACAGGGCGACTTGTCAGGTGATCTCCGCCACCCTGCATGCCTACTTTACTTCCGCCGCCCCCCCTCCTTCCACTCGTAGCCGCCTGCCATCCTCCGATTACGATTATCTAATTCCGGCCATCACCATCTATATCTATACTCGCGCCGGTCCAACCGCCCACACATGTGCCAGACCCCCTCGAGACATCGCCATGGGTCTTGCCTACAACGAGTACCTGCTCGGGGAGAGACTATACGGCTGCAAGGAGTGCAAGACACACCTTGCCGGCCATGCCGACATAATCAGTAGGGTACCGTTTTCTCTCTCTTGTCCTGGGGAAGGGGGGGGCGTCGGGGGATGGAGAGGAGCCGAGAGAGGTGGGGGCCTCTGACGTCGTCGTCGTGTGCAAGACCTGGCGACCGGGCTGACCGAGCCGCCTCTTCCCCCCCGTCCCCTGCAGAACTTTCGTGGTCAACACGGCAAGGCCTACCTCTTCAGTGACGTCGTGAACATACGGGAGGGCGAGCCGGGCGAGCGACACATGACCACGGGCAAACACGTGGTCCGCGACATCTACTGCATCGAGTGCGACGTCACCGTGGTCGGCTGGAAGTACGACAAGGCGTACGAGTCGTCAGAGAAGTACAAGGAGGGCAAGTTCATCCTGGAGGCGGAGCTGCTCTGCACTGTCGACTAGCCCGCGGGGGGCTACTGGCCAGCTGGCTGCGCTGCTCTGCGGTGCGGGGGCCGGGAGAGAAGAGGGGGCGAGACGAGACGAGACGAACGGGATGAGTCGGGACGAAATGGCTGGCTGGCTGGCTGTCGTCTACCCCGTGGGCTACAACGGTGGTGGAGGGGTGTTCGGGCCTGACATGTCGATAACGTGAGGAGCCGGGGGCGACGGCGACATGCCCATGATGCCGATTACGCGACGAGCGGTCGAGCGGGCAGGGGAGGGCCGGGAGCGGACAGGCGGGCGAGCCGAGGCTGCGCCTCGTTTGGACGTTCCAGTAAAGCCGGGTTACCTGGAGCTAGCGAGGGTGGTTATATGTCGTGGCGAGACTCGTGGATGTCGAGACAGGACCAGACTGGATCGGTGCGCAATACAAGCTTGGCTCGGCAGCTGTGATGGACGCTCCGTGCCCGATCATCGACCTGGAACCACCGTCAACTCGGCTGTTGGAGGGGGCCCGTCGTCGGTCTGTGTGGTAGAGAGGGCCCATGACCAACCTGTCTGATGGAGAAGGCCGGTGATCAACATGTGCCGGTCGAGAGGACCATCACCGCCCTGTCTGCTGGAGAGGGCGCATCATCGCGCTGTCTGATGTATAACGCGTACGAACAACCTGCCGGACGGGTAGGGCCCCCGTCATCATCATCATCATCATCATCACCACCACCATCATCATCAGCCCGCCATGGACACACGGTGCCGGACGTGGGGAATGGCCACAACAGTATCGATAGTATCCCCAGACCGCCGCATGAATCCCGGCCGCCGGATATGACGAGACAGGCACTACTTTCACACGCGCTGCTTGCTGGGTACGCAATCTGCAGGACAGGCAACGTGTCTGACCCGCTGCAGGGAACCTCGGCACCGCCGGACACTCGAAGCTGCGGGGGCGATGGCATCTATCTGATTACCTATCTGGCCACCTATTTAGTAAGTGGACCCCGTCGTCGCAGAGTGCCACGCTATTTCATGGACGGCACGGCCGGATTTGAGGACCATGCCAAGTTCTCATACGTATGCATGTGTGCCGCCGCAAAACGAGTATCATCCGTCAAGCGCTCTGATATATCTCCGGCATGGCTAAATTGGCGCTGCATGTATTGCACACACATCACAGCGGACCGAGTTACACCCGTCAAGCAATCCAGTCGAGCGCTAGCGTAGCTGGATATGAAGACACCTACTTCTACACACACGCCGCCGTGCGGAATAATCGCCATCACCCCTTCTATCTGGCCACGGACCCCCCCCCACCCGACATGAGAACACAAGACCCACGAACCTACCTGTTTACTGCCCACATGCCCCCATACCCGCATACCTGCCAACGCGGGATCAATGTGCCACCAGCTGGCCACCAGCCTATCTACCGATACTCGATCGGCTCTTCCGGCACCACCGGCTCCACCTCATCATCCTCCGGGACCAGGCACGCGAGCGGAGGCTGCACCACACCGTTGAACAGGAAAGTGAAGTACACCAGCAGGGCGAAGCCAACGACCTGCAGCCACTGGAAGCTCTCCCATCGCAGCCCCAAAGACACCATCCAGATGAAGAGGGTCCTGCACGTGTCAATGGTCGACCGGGCCGTCGCGCTCACGGTGCGGGTGACCGAGAGGCCGAAGAAATTGAAACCCCTGTGGACAGATCAGGGTCAGTTGGTCAGCGAGCGTCTCTTTTACTCCCTCTCTCCCTCCCTCTCCCCTCTCACTCTCTCTCCCTCCCTCTCACTCTCTCCCTTCCTCTCTCTCCTCCTCTCATTCTCTCCCTTTCATTCTCTCCCTCTCATTCTCTCCCTCTCATTCTCTCCCTCTCATTCTCTCCCTCTCATTCTCTCCCTCTCATTCTCTCTCTCCCCCCCGCGAGGAAATATCAAAACTTACCCAATGCTGATCATGATCAGGATGCTGGAGATCACGATCTCCGGCTTGCTGGTCATCTGTCTCCACCCCTCGACGGCGTCAAACGACCGGCCTCTCCCCTCGGCCGTGCGACCGACGGCAAGATGCAGCACGAGCATGCCGAGGAGGGTGAAGAGCAGGCCAAACGACCCCTCCCAACCCACCACCCGGATCGCCTCCATCGATGACCGCCGGAGGATCCACTCCTCGAGGACAAACTGGGTGGCGGTGAATATCTGCGCGCCCGCGATCAGGAGCACGCCGACGACGGCCCGGCCCGGGTCCACCCCGGTCGCCTTCTCCGGCGTGGCCGCGGGCGGGCCGGCGGTGCCGGCGAGCCCCACGACTGCGACCCCGAGCACCACGCCCACGAGCGAGATCCACTGGAACAGATGGAGCCGACGATGCAGAAACAGCACGCTGAACAGGCCGACGAAGAGAACGAGCGCGCCCCGGGTCATCTGGTACACGGACGCGGCCACCAGGAGGAGGCCGACGTTCATCAGCGTCGTGCCCAGAATGTCGCAGATCGCTGGGAGGGCAAGGAGGAAGACGCGAAGGCCGACCAGGCCGGTCAGGCCGGCCGGCGCGCGCTTGCTGCGGCTGCTGAGCACCGGCGTCGTTTCGTCCGGGCCGGGGCCGTCATCCTCGTTACTGCGGCCGACGTCGGCGTCCGAGGTGGGAGCGGCCCCGTACCCGTCGCGGCGCGGGCTCCCGTCGCGCCAGCGCTGATAGACGGCAGAGCCGGCCACGACCAGCCAGCAGCCCATCTCGCCCACAAACATCTGCGCCGTCTGCAGGACGGGCTGCTCAAAGTATTTTCTCTTGCTCGGGTCCGGGTCGTCGCAGTGGTGGACACATTGCTTGTCCTGCGATCGATCGATCGTGTCAGACAGCGGCCGGGGCAGCTTGGCTTGGGGGGGGGAGGATGCCGTGAGGTTCGGGCGCGCGAGCGGCCGGCACGTACCTGATACTTGGTGAGCAGGGTATTGGCCACGCCGGTGAGCATCATCATGCCCACCAGGAAGGGGACGGCGGCGCGAGTCGCCATGGCTGCGCCGTGTGGTCGGAAAGAAAGCGCGCTGTACGGGGGATGGCGGCGGATGTGTGGGCTGCAGGGGTAAAGAAGAGGTTTGCTATCTCGGACTCGAGCGGTGGTCGGACAGTGTGTCGGGGTTCGAGGGCCCCCTTTTGCTCATGAGCCACGCGTGGGATAGGAAATGAAGGATGGACGGTTGACGATGGACAATGGGTGGGCGGTAGTTGGTGGTCGTGCGGGGCCGTAGGCAGATGGACCGGCCCCCCCTGCGTACCCGCCATCCGGCGACACTGCAGCAGCAGTGACAGCATAGTGCAGCACAACAGGCAGACCGGGCGTCGTCGGTCGCGTAGTGGCGCGCCACCGCGCCCCGTCCGCCACCACCCGAGATAACAAGAGCCACAAGCGCTTCGCTTCGCATAGGAAGATATAAGTATGTCGGTACTTTTAATTACATAAAAAAGCTATCGATCAGCAGACGGGGTAAGAAAAGTAACCACAGACCGGCACCAGCAAACCGGATCCGATTCAAACCACCCACCTGAGCATCCCGTCGCTTTATGTTGCCTAAACACCTTCCCCGCTCCCGATGCGTTGCTACATGCATGCCAGGACGGCCGGAACCGTGGGTGGGCCGGCCCATCCAATCCGATCCTATCCCTAAAATTCTATCCACACCCACCCCGACCCGGCCCGCCTACTTCCCCTCGCCCTTGTGCCGACTGAGCCGGTGATGGATCGAGAGCTTGTCCGCCTTGTCCTTGGGCTTCTTGTCCTTGATGTTGTTGTAGTGCGTCACCCCGAGCTCCTTGTCGTTCTCCAGCCGCTTCATGTCCCCCTCGTTGAGCGGGACCCCCTCGATCCTCTTGACCGCCCTGCCCTCGGAGAACTGCATGTAGCCGGCCGCGGCGCCGGTGACCATGCCCAAGGCCACAAAGAGCCCCGTGGCCCAGCTCGGCCGAGTGTATCGGTTCATGCCCCACATGAACCCACACAGGACGGCCTGCAGAAAGGTGTTGATGACAAAGGTCCAGACGACGCAATGCATCTTCCAGAGCGCGGTCGGGGGGGCCCGGATCCCGGTCAGGGGCCGATTCGGGATCTCCTTCTCGGGATAGGGCACACAGGGCAGAGACGAGGCCAGGGGCAGGTCGTGGATGTTGTGCGGCCCAATGTCGGGCGCGAGGAGCTGCGATCCCTCGAGCCGGAACCACGATCGGTGTATGCCGGCCAGCCGGCGGAGCCCGACGATGTTGTCCCTGAGCTGGTACTGCAGCAGGTAGTAGAGGTCGCGGAATCTCCAGGGAGCAAGCCCGAATCCAGTCAGGCAGAACAGGACGGTGAGGATCTGGCAGTCGATCTCGAGCCACACGCGCCGCGGCGCGTTGATGTCGTTGCACGTGGGCACGCACATGGCGGGGGCGGCATTGCAGAGCAGCAGGAACAGCATCCCGCCCCAGCCGACAACCAGGACTCCGTAGAGGACGACAAAGAAGCCGAGGGGCGTGATGGACCACTTGAAAAATGCAATGGTGCCCAGCTTGAAGGACTCGGTCCAGGGGCGGGCGGGCGGGAAATGGTAGCCGTTCTCAAACGCATCCATCTCGTTGGGGGCAGTCGCCGCCAGCGGTTCGCCGCGGCCACCTCCCGTGTGGTGCGGCGGCTGGCGGCCGCCCGGACTTTGCGGCCGCTCCGGCCGCTGCTCTGCCGATTGCCGCGGCGGCAACGGCTGCTCCGGCTGGTGGTCGCGGCCGCCCGCGGGTTTCTCTTCGTGGCTGAGCTGGAAATCCGACCGGTTGCTGGCGGCGTCCTTTTCGGCCGGGTCGGCGTCGAGCCTGGGCGGGGGCACCTGGTCGAGAATGACCTGGGCGGCCTCGCCGGTGGCGGCGCCGAAGCCCTCCGGGGGATTCGACTCCTCGAACTGTTTTGTTGCCGGACGGACCATGATGGTGGTGATGGCTATGAAGGCGGCGAAAGAATCGGACCGGCTTGTCAAACAATGGCTGGTCGGATCTAGGGACGGTGCTGCCAACTCGAGCGTGATAAATTATGTTGATGATCTAGGGGGGGACGAGCAGGTGAACGAATGGCGCCGGGATACGTCATACACCTTGTCAGGAACAAATGTTGGTTGGGATGGAAACTGGGCAGGCTGGCCCCGGCCATGGCGCGCCAGACTGCTGGCCGCCAGCGGTAACAAAAAAAAAAAAATTTCGAGGGCGCATGGGAATCCTTGGCTCGGCAGCGAGTGAATCATCAGAGGAATCAAGGCGCTGTCAGGCACTCGGCCGTATTACGTGGTGGCCAGACCACACTCAATTGTTAGCGCTGCTTCCCCTCGCAGATGCTCTGGCCATTTTGTTTCCGCCAAGCGTGTCATCATCATCCATCATCGTCATCGTCGTCATCCAATTGGCTTTCTCTTGTCTCCTAGCCTCTGGCACCAATTCGAAATGGACGGCCTGGTCGCGATCGTTGTCAAGAATCTCGAGGACCAGCACGACTGGACGGACCTGGGCCCAGTGCGGGTTGTCTCGCCTGGCCGTGATCAAGAGCCGGCTTTATCCATCAGGACAGTCTTACGAGGCCGGCCGCCCCATCTTCTATACCTGCACCCGGACGACCAAAAGGCAGCGCTCGAAACTACCGACGCGGCTTGTCAGGGCCCCGAGGAGCAGCAGCAGCAGCAACAGCAGCAGCAGCAACAGCAGCAGCAACAGCAGCAGCAGCAGCAGCAGCAGCAGCGCCAACGACAACAACAACAGCAGCAGCAGCAGCTTGAATGGGTTCTCCCCGTGCACATCACCCAAAAGCTCACGCTCGCTGCCCTTGCCTCGGTCTTCGACTTCATCCCCGCTCCGGCTCAGCAGAACATGGGAGACAAGCCACCGCACAAACGAATCCTGCTGGCATCGGTCCACGCCGATTCTACGATTGTCTACTACTTCATACACGAGGGCATCGTCAAGCCGCGGCAGAATTGATAGGGATTGATATTCCCCTTGCACGGTAGAAAAAACCCATCGGGCATATGTCCACTCACTCACTGTAGACCGCGCCTCGCAGCAGCAGCAGCAGGCTGCTGCCAGCGTCCGAGGAGCATGACGTCATTTTGCAGCTCGGGGCTCTCCACCCGTATCTCCATTCCGCCCGTGAGGCTGCCAGCTGCAAGCAATAGACCAGCACATGCCGAATCAAGAGACCCGCCCCCCTGCCGGCAGCGGAGTTACGGGCCTTGGTGTACCTACCCTGAATTATTCTGGTCTGGGAGCAGAGCCGAGTGCACATGCCAGTTTCCCTCTCCTTCCCACGCTCAGCTCAGTCGGCACCGCCCACGCCAACGCTTCCATGCTGCCCCTCCTCAAGGCAGGATTCGGCCGGTTCGCAGCCGCGTTCGGGGCGTCCCCCGACGAGCTGAAATTCGTCTTCTCTCTCCTCTTGTCATACCCCCTGGCCGCAGTACTGAAGAGGATCCCTGGCGACCGGCCCCGGCTCAAAAATATCTTCATAATATGGTGAGGAGACGCCGCCCCTTCTTCCACCAACCCGGTCGCGCCACTAGCCCCGCTGATGGGAAATAGCGTGTCTCTGTTCTACCTGGTCGGCCTGTTCGAGCTCTCGGATGGGCTGAAGACGATACTGGCCAGCGCGGTGGGCACCTACGGTATCGCCAAGTACATGCGGGATAGTCCGTACATGCCGTGGGCTGGCTTCTTCTTCCTGATGGCCCACCTCTCGGCAAGCCAGCTGGCGCGTCAGTTTTCCGGCACCGATCCGGCCCAAGTCGATATCACCGGTGCCCAGATGGTGTTGGTCATGAAGCTCACGGCGTTTTGCTGGAACGTGGCCGATGGCGCCCTCCCAGACGCATCCCTGTCCGGCTTCCAGAGAGATCGCAAGATCAAGGAGCTTCCGGCGGTGCTCGACTACATGGGCTACGTCATGTTCTTCCCGTCGCTGTTTGCCGGGCCGGCATTCGACTTTGTCGAGTATCAGCGCTGGCTTGCCACAACCAATCCCGGTGTTCCCGAAGAAGCCAGCCCGGCAAAGAAGGCGCCGTCAAGACAGAGCCGACTGGTTCGCAGCGGCGCGATGGCGGCGCGAAAGGCGGTGATCGGCATGGCCTGGATTGGACTCTTTGTGCTGCTGGGCAACCGGTTCCATCACACTGTCCTCCTCTCGGATTCCATCGCCGAATACGGACTGCTGCGCAGAATCGGGCTGGTGCACTTGGTCAATGTCACGGCGCGGCTCAAATACTATGGTGTCTGGACCCTGACGGGGGGCGCCTGCGTCTTGGCCGGACTCGGACACCGGCTCAAAGACCCATCGACAGAACGGCTGTCCTGGGACGATCTCCAGAATGTCGACCCGTGGCAGGTCGAGACCGCCCAGAACTCCCGAGCCTTCCTGGGCGGCTGGAACACCAACACGAACCTCTGGCTCCGGAACTACGTGTATCTGCGGGTCACCCCGCAGGGCAGGAGGCCCGGCTTCCGCGCAAGCCTGCTCACGTTCGTGTGCAGCGCGCTGTGGCACGGATTCCACCCCGGCTATTACCTCACGTTTGTGCTGGCAAGCCTCATCCAGACGGTGGCGAAGAGTAAGTATACCCGCCCGGGGCCCTGCACGGCCATGTCCGCCCTCCCCACTGCGTCTCAGAACCATTTCTCAAGCTTGCTCCAGAATTCCGGCGCCAAATCCGACCGTTCTTCCTTGACCCCATCAGCGGCAATCCGACCGACAAGAAGATGTATTACGACGCGGTATCCTGGGTCGCTACCCAGCTCACCTTCTCGTTCACCACCACGCCATTCCTGATCCTCTCGTTTTCCCAGTCGGTGCAAGCTTGGGCCCGGGTATATTTTTACGGACTCGTGGGAACCCTGATCTCCCTGGCCCTCTTTGTGTCGCCGGCGCAGGGCTATGCACAGGCCAGGCTGGACGCGCGGCGGGAGCGGGCATCGGCCAGGCTTGCGGTCAACATGCTGCAGGAGGGCATCTCGGGCCGGGAACCTGTTCTTGGGGTATCGGCCGATCCGGAACAAGACGTTCTCGAGGCGGTGCAGGAGCTGAAGGCGAAGCTGGGGAAACGTAAGATCAGGTGACGGCCGGGGCAAGCTCGGTTGGGAGGAAGCAGAAGCAAAATGCCGAGTGAGGAAGGGGGGTTGGATGGGGCATCCTATTTCTTGGCGGCGTGCCTGCTGTGGGAGACGTGTGGCAGATAATTAAGAGCTACACGGCCAAGTGTGTGAGTGAGCTACCGCGAATCCTTGACCGTACAGCCGAGGTCAACAATGGGGGGGGACGAGGGAGCTACGGGAGACACGGGAAACGCTGCTAGAACAGCTAGCTGCTGCTAGCCCCCTGGCGAATCTCATCAGGGAACTGCTCCCGAGGTCGAGCGCTGGCTCTGCCGAGGCGAAACAGCGCACGAGCCTGGGTACGGCGCGTGCTGATGTAATAAATGCCTGGTTTAGCCCACCGGTTTGCCGTTTCCCCGCCTTCAGCTCAGCCGCAGCATGCACTTTGGCTTTCTGGGGTTCATTGCCCCCCCCCCACGCCGCCGCCGCCACCATCGCATCATCTCATCTGGCGCCGGGGCCTTTCGGACGTTACCCGACGCGACTCGATCGACGGCCGACACGGCGCCAAGCCGACAATAGCTCCGGCCGAGGCGCGAATGAGTGAACTACGACGCCTGCGCACAGACGCATAAGCGGGCGCCCCTTGCGAGGGGACGAACCCGAGGGTCCGAGACCGACCCCGACCCACCGCCGGACCGCGCTCGAGGCCCTCTGGCTCCGGCTTGTGCCATCGTCGTCGACGGCGTCACTGTTGACGCTGGCCGCAACATCGTGGGGCCGGGCCGGGACGAGAAAACCGAAAGGGGAGGGAGGGGGGTCGTTCGCCGTTCAAGCTAGCTGCCCTGTCACGCTGACTGACTGGCCGGCTCGCGCAAACTCCATCGCTTCGTGACTGCGGAACATGGGCAGGTAGCTAGCTAGCCGGTGGACCCATCAACACTACCATTCTGCGCTGCTCTCATATCCAGACAACTGCCCTATCCGGACTCGCACGCACACGCACGCACTCGTACACATATACGGGAAAACGCGACAGAGGCCGGCCACTTCGCACACAGACTCCGAGACGATCCAGCAAGCCAACCCATCGAGGGAATGCGGGAACGAGGATGATATATGGGCGTGAAAACCGGCAGAACTATATGTCAGGCCAATTCAAGCCCGAGCGGAATGTAACTAAAACCAGCAGCAACACAACTTGGAAAGCCCAACCCCTCAACCAGCTATACACTATATACCCCCGGCCCGCGCGCCATGACGACAGCTCCCAACAGCCGTGCGAGCTCCCTCGGTAACGACGACGACAGCTCTGATGACAGCGTCCCAAGCCACGATCCGCATATAATGATATTCCGGCCCAGACTCGAACCGTCTCCGACCGCGCCCTTCCCAGTGCACGGAGTGGGCGAAGAAAGGCTATGCCACAATGTCGGTTGGCCAAGCTCCCATCCGCTCATCCTTCACCACTCAACCGTCGTTGCTGACCGGCCCGCTACGATGCGCAGAACTCGATGGGAGACTCGGTGCTGCTCCGCGTGCTGGGGAACGGCAAGGGACTCGGCGTCGGCTACCCTGGCGGGCGAGAAGCCGGGTCGGTGGCGTCGGTGCCTTTCGGAGAAGCGCATGTCGAGGACGGACACGACAAGAGAGGTCGGTCCGACATTCCCTCGGGCCCGTCGGAGCGACCTCTCGTTTCTGGCCATCTGGACCTCAAGATCCTGGCGGCGGGTGCGCTGACGGCCCTCAGGGTCGAGAGGAGGGTTGCTGTCGGCTTGGCCAGACACGATGCCAGTGGACACACTCTGGCGGAGCCGATGGAGCACCTCGTGACCGGACAGCGGTCCGTGCCGAATTCCGGAACACAACAACGGAGAGGGCTGGTGCCGGTGGAACCGGGCGGCCAAGGCGGGCTTGTGGTATCGTCGGCGGCATCATCGGCAGAACATATCACCATCCAGCGACCATTTCTTCCCTCTCTGCGACAACTGCACCACCTGCCGCCCCAACCTGGCTGTCTGGCAACTATGGCAGGTCTTCCTCCGCCCCGCAGACAAGAGCGGCTGGGTCAAGACCAGTTATCTCCCGTCTGGCAGGGCACAGCTGCCCTGCTGCAACGAGCGGAGCTCATGTCGCCTGCGGCGCCGCCGACCCCGGGCGGTGGGCTGGCGCCCTTGCTGATGGACTCGCCCTCGTCTGAGGCCAGCGGCAGGACATCGCTGCCTTCCCTCAGAGCCCAGTTTGGCGACATGGAAGCTTTCACCAGACCCATGATTTTCCCAGACGCTCACGTGGTATCATCATCTCGCCGGATATCGCTAGCCCTAGCGCCCCAGTCCCCGGCCCTTGCTCCTCTCCATCCTCCTCCCCCACATTCTTCTCCCCTTCCTCCTCCTCATCTGCCTCCTCCCCCGGCTCCTCCGGCTCCTCCTCCTCCTACTCCGCCTCCCCATTCTCTTTCTCTTTCTCCTCCTTCTCCCTCCCCCCCTCGTCCTTCTTATTCTCTTTCTACTTCTCCCCCTCCTGCTTCCCATTCTCCTCCTCCCCACTCTCCTCCTTCCCCTCCTTCCCCTCCTCCTTCTCATGCTCCGCCTATCCATTCTCCTCCTCTTCTTTCTCTTGCTCTGCCCCCCCCTCCTTCTACTCCTCCCACTCTCCGCCGTATTTCAGTAGGGAGTAGGAGAGACAGCTCACCCCCCCCGTCTCCGGACGTTTGCATGCTCTCTCCTGGTCCGAGTAGTCATGAGGCTATCGCCGAAGCTGATCCGGGCTCCTATCCTCTCGCACCAGACGCCGGCCCCGGCGACCCTGGTGGTGACAGCAGCATCAACGGCGCTGCCGAAGCTACGACTGGCGAACACTCGATACCAACACCGGCAACATCGGCAACAACCGACTGCGCGACGCCTGACAACAGCAACATCAGCACGCCCACGCCCACCCCCATCACGATCACCACGCCGCTCCAGCCCAGCTACATCTGCACCGAGCCCGGCTGCAAGGCGCCGCCCTTCCAGACGCAGTACCTCCTCAACTCGCATGCCAATGTGCATTCGTCAGACCGGCCGCACTATTGTCCAGTATCAGGATGCAACCGCAGCGAGAGCGGGAAGGGGTTCAAACGGAAAAACGAAATGATCCGGCACGGTCTGGTCCACAATTCACCAGGCTATGCCTGTCCGTTCTGTCCGGATAAGGAGCACAGGTACCCCCGGCCGGACAATCTGCAGAGGTGCGCGCGTGCCCCTGCCTGTTGCCCCTCCCCCGCTCACGCCCGAGGCCTGGCAGTGCCCCTGACTGATGCATAGGCACGTGCGCGTTCACCATGTTGACAAACATAAAGACGATCCGCTCCTGCGACAAGTGCTCGCTCAGAGACCAAATGGCTTCAGCCGTGGGCGGCGGCGCCGGGGCCCGAATCAGTCGGCGAACCGAAAACGGGCTGATTCGATTCAGAGCTCGTCTGAGGATCAGCAGGGCGATGGGATGGATATAATAGGAGAGACTGATGATGGCGAGGCACCGCCTGAGTAATTGTAATGTGATGTGACGGCCCCGGCTGGCCACATGGTTGGATATCGCCGGTTATGTTGGATGGGGGCGAACATGGTTGGATGCGAACGAGGGCCGGGGTGGGGGGGTCATGGTTACTGACGTGTGTATCTCAAAGGCATTGACGGATCGAATCCCCTAGTACTGTTCGTGCGTATATATATATATACATATTTTCCTACTAGAACTTTGCCGAGGAGCGTGACAAGCCGGGGTCCGTAGAAGCTGACCTCCCTGTCCGAGACCCCGCCGATAGGCTTCAATCAAACGGCTCTATCGTTATACCGTATCGAACTGGAAATCTATGTATATCATTTGGTGTCTTACGGCCCTCACCTCCTATGCGACCGCCGGTACCCCTGACACGACTTTTTCGATGTCCATGCCGTAATTTTGATTGAATGACCCGCAGTTCAGGTAGTGCCCGGGCAGATACTCTCTGATACCGTAATCGTAATTGCTTCAGTACTCATGCCGAAACTTTGATTCAACGGTCTTGGTGTATGAAAATCGCCCCCCGCTTCTATCCATGCGCATGCTTATTTGACGAGGGCCCCCCCTCCCCGCTGATACTCCCCCCGCTCAGTTTTGCCATGCTCATGCCCCATATTTCACAATTTCTCCGCGGTATGCTATATATAATCTCGCTAGGATTCCGATTATGATGCACTGGCCTCCCCCCGCCCCCCCTCCCCGCTGGTACACTTCATGCGCATACTGCAGTATTTTGATGAGAAACTCAATCAGGGCATCCGCGCGACATCAACCAGTCTCCTGCCACGACCCTGCTGTAAGGAGGTTGTCGCTGAGAATCTCAATGTCTATGCTCGTATTCTCAGACGTCGGCTGCTGCGCCCACCCGGCCTGCTGCTCCACCACCAGCCACAGGCCCCGCCGTTCGGCCTGGTCGGGCTCGATATCAAAGTCGGGCACCAGCAGGATCTTATTGTTGGTCACCCTGAACTGGCCCTCGGCCGAAACGGCCAAGATGGTGGTGGCCTGCGGAGGGGAGCCATACATCACCGTCATCCTCCGGGGAGGGGGCGGTGGCCGGCTGATCCCGGCTCGGCTGCCGCGGTGCGGCTGCTCGGCCGGTTTAATCTCGACGCTTGCTCTGGTCAGCCGACTGGCCCGCAGGCTGATTCTCTTGCGCTCCTCCGAGGCTCGAAACACCAGCGGCGGCAGCGGGGTCCGGAGCCTGCCCGCCGTCCGGGCCGGCACCTCCCTGAGCGTCGCCGGGCACTGGGTTCCGACTCGCAGAGCGAAGCGGGCGAGGTGGCCCGGCTCAAAGGTTGAGCACACAATGGTGTAAGTTCCGGCCTCGACGGTGGACCTGGCCAGTGCGCATCCTCGATCGTAACCTCCCGAATGGGCGATCACGCTCTTTACGTCGAGCGAGACCACCCGCTCCCCCTTGGCCCAGACCAGCTCAACCCTGACGGCCGCGCTCGGGGCGCCGGTGGTGAGGAGGATCGATATGGGAGTCGGGCGCGGCACGGCGATGCTGTACTGGGGGTTGTGGAGGTAGGCGGCCGAGCCAGCCGGGCCACCTGCGGTGCGGCGGGTCCAGGCGCCCATCCTGACCGCATAGTTCGCCATCTCTGCGCCAGCATCTTGGAGCTCGACCGGCCGCTCAGAAAGAACCGAGAGAGTAAACGAGTACTCGGGGAGCGGCAGCTTCCGCTGGACGGGGATGATGGTGTAGAGCTGACCTGCGGTCGCGTCCAGCCTGGCCATCACCTGGTGCGAATCAACAATTGGGGACCGGTACAAGACTCTCTCGGCCACGTCGACTCTTCGGCCGTCGGACCTCGACACCAAGATGCTGATGAAGCCGAGCTTCTGTGAAGTCGCGGCCAGCGACTCTCCCGGCTCGCGGGCGATGGCGGATTCGGCATCGGAAAAGTGGCGACACAGTAGAATACAGATGGGCCCATCGTGCATGGTTGACATGACCACCTGGCGGTGGTATGCGAGCGCGGGGCCCATGATCGCTGGTGGGATCTTCCACGCGAAGTGCAGGTCCCGGCGATGGGCGAACATGGCCGGGTCCCAGTTGAGATAAAGTGAGTCAAAATTGTGGGCAGCATCCTCCAGGGTGATCCAGGAGGCGTTTGGCCAGTCCGGCACCGACGCTACGGGGCTGGGGGCACTGCCTCGCCAGGCCGGCCCCTCACTCCACGGGTTTTTGACCAGCAGCTGCCGGACACCGGACACACACTGCAGGTCAAGCACGGCATAGACATGCTCGGGTACAAGCCCGAGGGCCTGCGCCACGGAGGCGGGGATGGGCCCCGTCCCTAGGGTGACGGCAACCCGCCGACGGTTGTGAGCAGTCGCCATCCGATCCCAAATCTCATCAATATTCAAGTCTTCGCTGCACCGCATACGAGCATGATTAGCACACAGGCGTAGAGATCGGACCAGGCCAGGTCGAGAGACATATATCATGCGCAGGTCCGCACTCGCCTCTGCAGCAAGATCTGCTCGGGGATCCAGCCGGTGATCACGTGCAGATCCGTAGCCGAGTTACTCCCGGGGAAGTCATAGCCGCCTCGGACTTTGAGATATGCTTTTTCTAGGAGGGCAGGCCAGATGAAGGATGGCTTGGCCCTGTCCAGGGCGTACAAGGCGCGGCCGGTTCGCGAGCAGGGAAGACGGTTGTCGATGACGACTCGGCGAAAGCAGCCATTGAAATACATGCGCAGGACGTGCATGCCGGTCTCGGACATGGTCGGTCGGCCCTTGGATCGGCTATACGGATACAAAACCGGGGCGAGGATCTTGAGAGCAGCGTCAGAATGGGCGGTGCAGATGGGCAGGCATGTGGCGGGTGGAGAGGGCCCTGGCTCAGTTACCGAGTCATTTCCGGTCTCGGCCAGCCTCATGGCGGCACAGAGGCTGGCGACCACGGAGCAGTCCGCGGTGAGGTCCTGGACCAGATCACTATCGCGGCCCGGCCCCATAAACGCCATGTCGTCTTCGCTGGGGTCTCTGACATCGGCGCTGCAACGGCTCGACGGGAGTTCATCGGGGCGCTTCCAGCCATCGAGGACTGCGAGCTGATGATCGGATAGGCTGAAAGCGGTGTTGTCACTGGCGCGCTCGGAGAGACGGAATCAGGTTCGGGCTCGAGCACAGCGGGGGTGGATACGGGACGGATCGCGGCATACGTATACAGGGGATCGGCCGGGGCTCGGAAAAAGACGGTGTCGGCCGGGATGGCGTTCCAGGGCTTGAATTCGGTACCGTGCAGGGTGGAGGCCCGCAAGAGTATGTCGTGGTCGCTCGGCGGGCCCGGGGATGGGCTGCCGGCTCGGAGACGCTCGGCGGCCCCGATAAGCAGGTTGCACTTTCGTTTCAGTCGAGATTTCTCACTCGGCGTCGACGCCTCTCCAACGGCGCTGATATACAGCTCGGCCGCGCCGATGGCATGGTCGAGCGCCTCCTGGCCGGCCGAAAAGCCGACGAGGAACTCCTCTTCCTAAATCAGCGGTTGGTGAGGACCAGATTTGATGTTACTTCTCTCGAGGTAGGCCAGATGGTCCCTGCTAACCTGTGCCCTGGTCTCGAGGTCGTGGTCCCGGCCGTCTCTCATGGCGGCTTGGTGATGGGGTTAGAGCTGACGATAACTCGATGCTGGATGGGCGAGGGACATGGGAAAGCGGTAGCACGTGATTTTCCTGTCTCGGCATTGGGTGTCTCTCTACATCAGGTGTGTCTACATCAGGGACCTCTTTTTATGGGGGTATAGAGCGGCTAGCTGGTCAATGCCAACGGTCAAGGACTCGGCATGGCATCAAGACGCACGCGGGCCGATTACAGTTCCAACCGCATGCTAATACTTGAAGAGTTTGGTGGAAGAATAATCCGCCATCAGGGTTTTTTTTTGAAGCTCCCCCAAGCCTACTTACCCCGCCCCCTAGCCGAGCTAGTCGACCTCGCACGGTCAGCCGGTACGTCGCGAACGGCACACGCACGGCACGAGCAGCACGTGCGCATTCAGTCTCCCTGTAGCCGAGGCAAATAAACGGCATTCCACTTTCCAATCTTGGTCGGGTTATCGGGAGACCGGCCGCCTACCCAGCACCCAACCGTCAGTCAGCTCCATAACGGTGCCAACCTCCAAGCCAAGCATCAAATGCCCGCTCGTCCGTCGACATCGCGCCAATCTTGAGAATCCGGGCCTCGGCAGCGGGAACAGGCACCCAGGCCAGACTCGCCCCTCCCGCCGATCAGCAAACACCCGGCCAGTCATAAGCATCTCCACCACCCCGGCTCGAAATTGCGGCCCCTCGCTGGACTCGGGACACCTCTCCGCCATGTCGGACCGGAACAAGCCGTCCCAGATCTCGCCCTGGGGCCGAGCGGCGGCGGGCGCCACCGGAGCCGTGCTGGCCAATGCCCTGGTGTACCCCCTTGACATGTTGGCCCCCCCCTCCCCGCTCCCTTGCTAGCCCAGCCCCGGGACACGGCCACGTCACAGATTCTCACCAGATCGGCGGAGCAGCGTAAAAACCCGGCTGCAAGTGCAAGTGAAGACCGAGCCGAACGGCGACGTTCTCTCGAGCCACCCGGACGGCACGACCCATGGCAAGAGCGAGGCGGTATACGGCTCGACATGGGATGCGATCGCACGCATAGTGGCCGACGAAGGAATCGAGGGTCTATACGCCGGCATCAACGGGTCACTTCTCGGCGTTGCGTCGACCAATTTCGCCTACTTCTACTTCTACTCCGTCGTCAGGTCGTTGTATTCCAAGTCGACGAGAGCCCCGGCTCCGCCGTCGACCGCGGCCGAATTAGCGCTCGGGGCGGCGGCCGGAGCGCTTGCCCAGCTGTTTACTATACCGGTTGCGGTGGTGACGACTCGGCAGCAGACGCAGTCCAAATCCGACCGCAAGGGACTTGCCGCCACCGGCCGCGAAGTGATCGAGGGCGAGGACGGGGTTCGGGGCCTCTGGCGGGGACTCAAGGCGAGCCTCGTCCTCGTGGTGAACCCGGCCATCACGTACGGGGCCTATGAGAGGCTGAAGACCATCTTATTTCCCAGAGACCACGCCCTCAGGCCATGGGAGGCATTCGGTAAGTATTGGCCGGTTGGGTTCGATTCTTGGCCGCATCGACCGGGCCGGACTGACACGGCGCCAACCCAGCCCTGGGGGCCGCCTCCAAGACGCTCGCCACCATAGTGACACAGCCTCTGATCGTTGCCAAGGTCGGGCTGCAGTCAAAGCCGCCGGGGTCGCGTAGAGGGGTGCCATTCCGCAGCTTCGTCGAGGTGATGAGGTTCATTGTGAATCGGGAAGGCGTTGCCGGGCTGTTCAAAGGCATCGGGCCGCAGATCCTCAAAGGGCTCCTGGTACAGGGCATCCTGATGATGGCAAAAGAACGGTAAGTCGGGGGGGATCGATCTTGGCCCTACCGGACGACCTGCCGGCGCATCCGCTGATGACAGAGTCGCAGCATCGAACTGGTGTGTATCCTGCTCTGGCGGTACTTGCGATCTATCCAGCGGAGACAGGTGGCCATCATTTACCGAGCGGGGGCAATGGCACTGAAGACTTGGAGCCGACCCAGCCACGAGGGGGCTGCCATTCCCGGCCATGTTCACATGCATGCGAGGGTTGCGGGGGCTGGATAATTGGATATTCGGGAAGAGTGGAGGGATGCCAGGCTGGCTGGCGGACCCTGGATTATCACATCACGCTTGTCGTGCGCTTAATTGAAGCTTCATATCGAGGCCGGCTTGGACCGCAGCCGAGTTCAATCTGGGGGGGCAGCTGGCTGGGCCAGGTGGAGGGGGCATTGCCAGCTGCCGCCTGGCGGGCCAAAGCACATGGACAATTCAGAATTAGGGCTTCGTTTGCCACACAATACAGACAATATCCTCCTACACTGCCAAGCTGCAGCCGGTCTCAACTCCAGCCTCGGCCACAAGACCAAGCAGCAGCTATACACGATGGCCAGTTAGTACCTCATCCCCCCCCTCCGTCCCCCGCAGGCTCGCGAATTCCCTGGCTCACCTCGTGTTCCAGAATCCAAGAACTCGTCTCAACATAACCAGACGCGCAAGGCGCACCGCAACGGGTACGCATCGCTGCTGCTGCCGCCCCCGCGCCGTCGCCATACGACACACGACCCCCCCTCTCCCACTACCCCCTTCGCCTGCTGGCTTGATCTCGCCGCCCGAGCGGTGCCCGGATAGGATGGCTACTGATTCTGCGCAGGATCAAGAGGCCCAAGACGTCGCGATATCCATCTCTCAAGGGGACAGACCCGAAATTCCGCCGGAACCACCGACATGCCCTCCACGGCACCGTCAAGGCCTTGGTATGGCCGCCCACCCCCACTTTGGTCTACGTGCCTGCTCTGACAATTTGGCTACAGAAGAAGATGAGAGAGGAGAAGAAGAGAGAGGAGGCCGGGGGTGAGGCTGCCTGAGACCACCACCGCCACCACCAGACGTCACGCCACACCACACCAGCCCGCCCCGAGGACGCACATGGCGCCGGCGGATATGGCTTTTGAGCTCTATTGCCCTCGGGCGGCACAAATTGGTAGCGGAAATGGGCGGGGGGGGGTCTGAATATGCCAGAAGGGGCCATATATCGGCTCGTCGATAGTGCATAAACTTGATCTCAGCGTCTTGGCCTTGTTGTCGGTCAATGCAGTCAAGTGGCGGGTTCTTCAGTCTGGCCACTCCTGGATGTAGAATCTGGAGGCTGGATCGCGGGCCAACGGAAGATGTACGTCGCTGGATCTCTATGTGCGTGTACCGGCCCTAGGCGCAGGCTCGTCGTGTTCGCGCGGCAAGATTCATTCTTCCGGCCATGACGCAAGAAACTCGGCGGTGTTAGCAGAGGTTGATATTCTCCTGTTATAAAAAGGACATGGGGGCCTGTTTTCTCCTTACGGCCGGGCGGCCAAACAGCGGTAATTATTTTTGACCGCACCGTGTGGTACGGTACGCATGATACACATGCTCCTGTGCATCCTCTTCAAGCCCGACTCGAGTTGGGACCCCGGGGGCCTGGCGGTTAGGAGGGGGCGCTTCGGGGTGACAGCACCAGGTTAGTTAGCTCCTTTGGCTGCAGAGGGAGATGGGGGGATGGGGAGGGGGGAAGGGGGCTGGAGCCAGAGCCTGCCGCAAGACCCGAGCCTGACTCTCAGACAGCCCCACCTGGCTGTCTCGGCCACCACTCCACTGCTCCACTGATCTCCTTCTCTGAAATCGGCCACCGCAGACACACGTACCGTCCCAGAACACGCTCGCCCATCTCTCGCTATCCTCTGCCGCATCGGCTGCGAACCCATCACCGGGCGCCAAGCCAGCCTCCGGATAACATCTTCCGCACCCCCCTCGCAGTCTCTCATTTCACTCTTCCCACTCTTCCCACTCTTCCCACTCTTCCCACTCTTCCCACTCTTCCCACTCTTCCCACTCTTCCCACTCTTCCCACTCTTCCCACTCTTCCCACTCTTCCCACTCTTCCCACTCTTCCCACTCTTCCCACTC